>JAQGBX010003848.1:0-16406 GCA_034698745.1 Megaphyllum sjaelandicum | reverse complement strand
GTGTATAGTCCGCGGGGATCCGACGCTGGTCAAAAAACCTTGTATAGTCCGCGGACTATACTTGCGGGATTAGGGTATGGTTTGTTACAGTGTATATACGCTCAGTTCTTGAAAAACTAATTTGCATGATTTTTTTTATAGAAACTTTCTCGTTCACGTTGAAAGTTTGGGGTTTGAGGTTTTTAGTCTTGGTGTACCCGACTTAACACTTTAATAATGTACATATAGGTATCATGGTCTTCCGATGTGAATCGCGCATGCGACTAATGGATAGAAAGGCATCAGCGGACTCACCGACGTCACACACCAGAGATCCCGGTTCCAGCTCCGCCAGAAACTGTCCAATTTTGGGCCAGGGCCGATGGCGGCTTTCGATGACGTGCGGCGCAATTTGTTCGTAAACGTCGTACACGTAGGTCTTCTCCAGGGCCAACGACCTTTGTTCCCGTTCCGCCTTGCTGTCGCCCGCCGACGGCTGCACCGTCACCTCCGGAAGGGGCTCCAGGAACGATTCAAACGCCGAATTGCGGTTCTGGTCCGTCATTCCCTCCCCCGCCTCGCTATTCGTCGTTAACATTCTCATCATAGTTAACCGTTACTCACGAAGCGAGGATGACACGCAAGCTGGAAGCAGAAAACGAGACAAACGTAAATATCTATCGTATAAAACACACGGTAGCAGAAATGAAAGAAAATTAAATTAGTTGTATCCAAACGGAAAACCCATCTCAAAATTAGAGTACATGTTATACAGCAAAGTATAATATACTTTGTTATACAGTGTATAGAAGCACGTACGCGAGCCTTCACGCGCTCTTTTCTCGTTCGTTTCGAGACTTTGCGCGTGATCGTTCGATCCTAAAAGTGGTGCGCTATATATAGATGCGAGGTCTTACGCACAGTATACATTATTCCGTATACTGTGTCTTATGGTACGTATTTTCTATTAAGTGACAGCAGTGGCTGACCACGAGCAAATAAATAAAGAGAAAAACAATTAATTGATACAATATGGATAGTTTCATTTTTTTACCTATGTACAGGGTGTATTTTATGTAACGGATAGGTACATTATCAGTTACATTATCCCTGACTTTTCATTTTCAACTTCCCTGTCTTTTCCAGATTTAAAAAAAAATTTCCCTGACCAATGACAAAAATTTTTGTAAAATGACATGCACTGGAAAATATTTTTCAAAATTTACTAACGACAATTTTTAAAATAACCATAGAAAACATAAAAAAATATCCAAAATGTGAGAATTTTGAAAATTTGTGCACGGAAAATTTTTTAAATTTTTAATCGGAAATCCTAAAGAATTTTGAAAATTTATACTCTGAAAACATGTACAATTTTGAAAATTTGTACTCGAAAAACGTGGAAAAGTTTTCAAATTTGTTCACTTAAAACGTGGACAATTTTGGAAATTTGTACACGAAAAACGTGGAAACTTGTTTAAATTTATGCTCGGAAAATGGGTCCTGAGTTAACCATTTTTGATCGCCATGACTGCAGTGAATTTCCATGACTTTTTCAAAATAAGCCATTCTTTCCAGACCTTTCCAGGTATTTTCAAGTTCCCTGGCTTTTCCAGGTTTTACAGGTCAGAGGGTACCCTGATTAAATCTACAATTGTAAATATACTAGTAATGGCAAAAATATACGATCATTATTGTAATCCAGCCTGATATAAACCGAATGATTAACATTTTCTCGGGAAATAATAAATATATAAAACTAGCTGATCTGCCCGGCTATGCCCGGGCTGTTCGTGACGATAGAACAAAGCGATCGCGTTTTGCCGTTATCTCCGCCACCCGTGTTTTGGATAAAAACGGAAAATCCCAGATCCTTCTCGGGGGTGGGTGAAGAATGTTTTGACAGTAGATGGCGCGATATGTACTGTAGTATCGAAAAAAAAACCAGCCCCTTCCCGGAGGGGGAAGAAATATGTTTTGACAGTATGATTTATGACCCTTGGACTTCCCCACGTCCTCAGCGCGGTGCCGAGTCATCAGGAGCGAATCGAAAAGGGCGATAGCGAAATGCACGTTCTCGCAAGTTCTTAGCGAACGCCCCCCTGCCACACACCCACAAACAAAATGGAGGCGATTTGACTTTTATATAAATAGATATTGAATTCCTTATACATGCATAATGCGCGTGATAACGTCAGTGTAATTGAAATCATGATTTATACTACATGTATTTCCGTGGTATACAGTTGTAAAAATGAGCGAGAAGTGCAGGGAGTAAGGGATAATCATAAAAATTGGACGCTTTATATATATACGCTCACAGTTTGAATTTCACTAAAATCCTTTTTGAAGAAAGCCTCAGAAATTAGCATTCGTAACAAAATCGACGAATAAACACACACGCGAATAAGTCTATACGGCTATAACACGCTTTGTCGTTTATTTCTCAGCATTCAACGCACGTCTCCGAGGACCGCCATGTTGCGAAAGCCAAACATTTGGCTTTTCATGCATTGCAAAGCAGAAAGGGGGGGGGGGGGACTATTTTGAGCCCCATTGATTTCGTCTCAAAAAAGCATTCGCAGTGGAAATTAAAGAAATTCAGCGAAGCAAAAATGGCGATAGAAAGAACTTTGAACGCATGCACTCGCCATGAATGCAGCGATAAAACCGAAATGAAAATTACGCACGTTGACGTTCCAAACAACTTTAACGTAATTTAGAGAGGAATTTAGGCGAAAAATATACGCGCCCATGAAAATCGATTTGCGCAGCTTTTCACGGCCCGTCTGGGCACGTTTAATCCGAACACGGTTCACTCTAACAAAGGGCATTATTATTGCGAGCAAAATATAATATATGCGGGTCGAACTTCCTTAAGATGGGCACATCTTGCAAACTAAGAATCCTGCTTTGCTATAGAGCGATATTTATCGTCGTTTTCATTACACGCGGGTACCGGAGGCCAAGCGGATCCGTAACGGAAATCCCAAAACGTGCAAATTCCAGACAAAGTAACGAATGCGACGAGAAATAAAATACAGAATTAATAGCGACGTTTGTAGCCATTATCGAGCTACGCGGATTTTTATTTGGGTTTGGGGAGAATTTACAATGTAAAATGTAATTCCCTTACATCAGAAATTTTTCTAACCAATAAATAATTGATGATCTCATACATAAGATGTGCCTCATTTATGGAGCATACAAAAAAATTTTTTTCGTTCAAGCCTGTGAAGTAACTCACTTAAAAGGCAATCATTGGGTGGAAGAAAACGCGTTATGTTGCACGTGTTCAATAAAAAAAACCCACTACAATATCGAAATGTTAAAAGCAATTTGTTAAAAGCACAAAAAATGTTTTTTTGTATACGCCATAAAAGAGGCACAGAATTGAATGGAAATGAATTTCTTAGTTTTATAAATACATTGCGGGCAAAATTATTTTGCTCGGTGTTTGATTGCACAAAACACAAAAAATATTCGCTGAAGCTAGTATTGAATTTTACAACGAAATTATTTGTACGCAATACCGGATAAAATAAGTATATTTTTACGCATGCAGTCATCGCGAAATGATCTCTTGAATTTTCTATCCTGTCTCGTAGAGTGCGACATAAAAATGATCGAATAATAAAAGGCAGAATAGAATAGTTGATTTGAAAATCGTTGAAATATACCACCATGAACGTGTTTTATTTTGCGGAAGTTTATACATCTTTTTTTATATTTCTTTTCATTTCGTATTTACGTTCTGCGGGAGAGCCTTATCAATTTCAATGCAGTTGCTGTTGGCTCGGCATTGGAAATCGTTTGGCGAAATGCACGTAACGTTACGCCTGCACCACTGACGGCTGACGCACGATTGGTCAATCGAATTTAAAGGAGGTCAATTCCAAAACTACTTTAACGTGTAGTCAGCCCTCTCGGACAACCGAATGATAGCCGAATATAAAATAAGCAGCCCGCAAAAAATGCCATTATATACCACATTTATAAATAGAGATCTGTGTTTTTTACAAAATACAGTAAAACCTGGAAAAGTGACCACCTTTGAATGGTGACCACCTGTTTATGCTGACCGCTTTTTAGTGTATTTGTTTTTTCTAGTGTACATTTCCTTCATAAAAATTCTCTGTATAGTGACCACCTGTCTAGTGTTTGATGTCTTTATTTTCAATTTTTACATTGCCAACGTACCTTAAAAAGTGACCAGATAACAGATGAGTCACTTCACATCTTGCTTTAACCCTTGGACATGATGCTTCGGTACTTTTTTGGTTTTGTGATCTTTTACTACGTGTTATAAAGTCTACATATACATGTTGATGAATTTAATTCAGGCCCTCTTTGTATAGTGACAACCTGTGTACAGTGACCAACATTGCAAATTTTTTTGGTGGTATCTCTTAACAGGTTTTACTGTAGAGATCTTTGCCTTTTACAAAATGCTTACTTTGGTCGGAAGCGACCGCACGGAATGGATTCCAGGGAGCTGCCCAAGAATAGAGGTTTTGATTAATGAATTCACCGCTATCATGCACGCACGTCTACGCGATCTTAAAATTAAAACAAAATCGAGAAGTTGTTGGCGAGTAGTTTTCCGCATCGTTAGCGCAAATTTATGCAACCCCCGCGAGGTGCATTATGAATATTTTAATACGCAAATTGAAGTTCGGATTGCGGAATTCAACGGCACTCTCGGTGTTTGCTCAACTCGAGAAATTATTCGGCGTGAAATTACGCTACTGATGTTTTTTTTCAAATATTACGGATGGATGGGTGGTCGATTTCGGTGATGTTAAATACGTTCATTTCCCAACACACGACTGATGTGATGGATGATTAGTAAGGGACTTTTATTAATTCAGCGACTACGAAACTGCCCATAAAATAAGGCGAACGAGTTTATGGTTTGTCACTTGGTTAAAACCTATCTAATTTGGTATGCCGGACATATTTCCTTCAGCAGTAAAGCGGACTGAGCTTTTTTAGTGGGTTTTAATCCTTTTTTTCTGTGGCACAATGCATGCAATGCGCGTTTTATACAAGTTGTAATTCTGTAACTTTTGCGGCGGCACCCACACATATTGTAATTGCAAAAGTATTGCACTGAGTAGAATTGCAGAATTTTATGGACATCTCATGAGATTTAAATGCTTCGACTTACATGTACATCTCGCCACAAAATGTTGAAAATGCATAACTCGTCCATTTCCCACAAACCCATGCATAAAACACTTAACGATTAATTTCTACGCTACCATGCATATTTGAATAACAAATGATCATAACGTGGAAAAACCCCATCAGAGTGAACCCCACGCAATCGTGTTATCAAACATCCATGAATAAGTACAAGTAGCAAAAATAATGGTATATGAGAAATTTAGGTGCGTGCATAAATGCCAAATGAGCAAGTTGTAAAAATTATAACGAATTCGCAATCAACGAAATAAATAATGCACTGGCATAATTAGACTACAGTGCATGTGCTCCGAGGAAAATGAGTGCAGTGATATGAATAATAATAATAAACAAAAAATGTAAGAGGAAAAGGAATCAGCAAAGATGGGCGCTCCATTTCCGGTATGCAATTGTGAAGTGAAGTTAGTTCGTACTCCAAATGCAATGTAATAATTAGAATTAGGATCCGGAGAAAATGCTCAACTTGATACTTTGGCAGCATTAATTTAACTGCGCCCATTGGAGGAAGGAACGACAATATTTGTAATATGATTTGATCCCTGTACAAGTAGTACATGTATACACGAATATAACCTGTCCCTTTCATAACACTGCAGACGTCTATTCGTGTAAACCTAACATGCAAAGTACACGTACTTCACTCAAATTCAATATCCGTAAAGTGTGAATCACGCGTCGAATCCAGCGCCAGCTATGATTCATTCTTGGCAACTTGGGCATAAACAATCTCGATAACGTGATTTTGGAAATGGTTTATTGTTAAACAATACTAGTAGACGAGCGCGACAACATGCGATGAACTAGCCGACCGTTGCGCCACCGTAGCGAAAAGAGCGCCTTAATCAATTTCGGATGAGTACTGACGAACGCGGCAGTTCTGCGGTATCCAGCAGAATTCACTCTGCAATTTTTTTACGTAAAATAAATAGCCGCAAATGGGTGTCGTGTCAATCTTTTATCCTCGAGATCTCATTGTACATAAGGGAAGAAATAGCGGTTTGATCGTCACATAATACACATTTCACGAGAGCGACCAAATGTGAGCAATTGAATTCCTCGAAACGGGAATGCGTCTGTCAACCCTCAAGACGAAAATTCAGGCGACGACGTATCGATTTCTCACGGTTTTGCACGCACTTACATCCATTAACAACGGTAATAATGTTCCTCGGTGGAAAAAAGTCCTTAGGCTAAATACGGCGGTGAACTTAGATAAGGTAACGCGTGACGTTAAGACGAAACAAGTACGCGCGACGTCTGGTTTTCGCCAGACTAAACAGTCAGACGATTCCTTCATAGAGATATTAACACAAAGACAGAATGAAAGGAACAATCGGGAAATTGCAACGGTTAAAATGTTCGTAAACTTAACCAAATATAATTTAAGATACTTCTAAATGCAATACATGTGTATGTGTAATTTATCTACCCTATAACACTGCCCTTGATGAGAATAATTCGTTGCGCCTCCAATTTTTGCTTAATTGAACAAATGCGTACATCTGTAAAAGTATTTTAGGACATCCTGTATAAAGACTGTCGCCCCTTAAAGATAGGAAAACACTGCAAGCAGATATGCTCTTCAGTTGGCTAACCTCAGGCGAAAATTGGGCATAGATTTGCATACAGTATGTACATGTACTTGAAAGTTTTTCTAACAGCAATTACCAGTTTTTTCCAAATTAGAAATACGCTCGACTCGAAATACGAAGTCTATACGATCCTGAATGTTATTCAAATGTATCCCCAATTTTCGCCTGATGTTAGCCAACTGAAGAGCATGCCTGCTTGCGGTGTTTGCCTATCTTCAAGGGGTTTTTAATGTTCTTTTTCTTAAGTAAATGAGCCTCGTTGTTCTATATTTAAAGCTACTGTTAATAAGGTAAAAAAGCACGGGTGTTATAAAAGATATGGTAATTGTGCCTGGTAGAAGACATAAGCATTTAGAAACAACATCGTGCAACAACTTCGAAGGATACAGTAAAAATGATTAATGGAAAAGAAAAACATGGAGGTGTTGACCCATAGCCCACCATGTCAGCTCAATGCAAATATTGCGAATCAACACGTCGTTTTTCGAGTTTATTTCCCCGTAGAATAAAAACGGGGAAAAAATGGTCCACCGGGGTTTCCAATACGCATCATCATCCCATTTTCACCGAGTAATTCCAGAAGGATTTATGAATTATTGATCCCCTTTTATACAGTCTATACCGGATTTTAGACGATCGTTGGTCGGTCAAGGATGCCTAACCCTTTAAAGCTAAAAATGGTAAAATGAACTTCTGGGAGAAGAATTTCTTGTTCGATAAATTACGACATCCCGAAACCAATAAATTCAAAAAAGCTGAGTAAGAGAATCGAAGATATTTTCTATGAAAAATGACGTTCGAGCGTATCTTTGATTTATAAACTCCCTTCAATGATAAACGGTTTCAAATGAGCTTATATACAGTACGCCAAAGAAATAAAATCGTCTACTTGCAATTGGGCCATTGGGCCAATACAAAATGTTTCCTTTTAGAATTTTAAGCTTTTGCCCAATAAAAAGATCCGAAAGCCACTTTTTCCATATAAAAAAATGTTCATCTAAATATACAAAAGCATATCCAGTATATCGTAATACAAATTGTATATACTGTAAAAACGTTTTTAAAAAAAGGTAAAAAAGTGCTACAAAATTTAAATAGGCGGATAAAATGTTGGAGCATATACATGTGTGCAAGCAGTTAAAAAAGTACGGTGTTTTCAAAAGTATAAGGAAAATCAATAGCAATGACGTTCGGAGTGAATTGCATCAACCAATAAGAAGCCACTATAAGCCTTTCATAATAAATCAATAGTCGCGTCAAGCAGAGGTTTTCATTTTCTTGACTCCTCCGTAAGGGCAAATTTATAAATGACTTTCGATTTAGAAGACACAGACTTTCATTTCGCGAATCACTCGTTGCCTATTAATCCATCAAAATCATTTTTTTTTAAACTTCCCATCCCATCGCGGTTTTCTTAAACGTTTTTCTCATGCGTATAATAAAGCACAAAAGATGTTATTTCTTGTAATGCACTCTGTATCTCCTTTATATCGAGCGAGTACAATGTACGTTAGTAGCAAGTCTCGCTAGAAACGGCATTCCACGAGAATCGATAATATGTAAAAGAGTCGCGTCATCAATATGGAGTTTGAGGGATGACGTCGAGACAACTCCGTCCACGATTCAACCCTTTTTTTGGTTTATGTTTTGAAATTTTTATATAGTTCGTAAGTATAAAATGTCTAAACGAAAGGAAGCGACGAGAGATGGAGGAAATCGAACATGGAAGTAAAACGAGCCTTATCAAATGTGCCTGGATACCCCAAGTTGTTTTCTAGAATCTAGATGTTTTAGAAAACCAAAATTTATTAGGGGCCATTCAAAAAGGACGTCCTCAAAATTTGCCCAAAATTGGACCCTCTCCTACCTTCTGTCCGCATTGTGTCCGGTCAATATCAGGACCCCCCTTCCTCCCTCCATTCGGACGTCCGAAACTTAAAAAAATTGTATTCGGAAAATTTAAAGTTTTGCAAATTTTTACTCGGAAAACGTAAATTTTGTACTATAAAAAGGTTTAGAATTTTGCCAATTTGTCTTCAGAACTGTTGGAAATTTTGCAAATTTCTGCTCGGAAACGTACATTTTTTACAAATATTTACTCGAAAACAGCTGAAAATGTTGAAGATTTGTACTTGGTGTTAAGGTGGAAAATGTTGCAAATTTGTCCTCGGGAAAACGTGGAAAAAGTTGTAAAGTTGACCTCGGAAAAAGTTGAAAATGTGCTCGAGAAAAATGAAAATTTTGCAATGGACCCTGATCAAGGTTTTAAGTTCTCTGACTTTTCCAGGTTATAAAGGACTGGAGATACCCTGTTTACTGTCTTATTTCAATTTATAACCCACCTATGCGATATTAAGTTCACTTACCCTTTTACTTTGGGAACCGATTTTATTTGGCATTTTTTTTTTAAGTGGTCGTCCGAGATGGTCATAACCCCCTCCATCCCCCTGTCCACATTGTGTCCGTGACAACTTAACCCCCCTTACCCCATACACGAGGACGTTGTTTTTTTGAATGGCCCCTTAACGTACGAATAATTTCTTACGGCAAAGAATACACGTAGAAAATAGACTTCGACGTCGGATCGAAAGACGTTGAAGACCGGAATCGTGGTATTTTAGCAAACGCGAAGTGAACGTGAGGGCAGCCTTTTTTCTCGATCAACCGTTCGTAGCCACGTTAAAACACCAATGGAATCGTCTTACGATTCAGATAACACCCCTTACGACAATACTGTGCATGCGCAGTGCGAAAAAAAACACTGCTGTCAATGACGTCGAGCCAAATGGTGGCTTGCTAAAACTCTAATAACTAAAGGTTGACGACGTTAACGATAATAGGGTTCTAAAATGAAGAAAACCTCACTTACTGTAACATTCTATAACGAGCAGTTTCAGTACAACGTCGTAAAAGGAAACGTGCTAACAACTACGAAGTCCTTCCTCGATTTACGCAATTGTCTAAGTACACATACAAACAGTTGAGCAAAAATTGAATTTTGAGGCGTAATTACATGCAGCGGCTTTTGCCTAAAGGAAAGCAGTCGAGTCGTCATCGATTAGTACCAGGGCCATGATGGCAGTCATTAAACCCCCGTTAATTTCCCCCTTTTATTTATGCACCTCGACCCACTCGAGCTTAAGCAAACACACACTCGCAACACGGTTGACAAATAAGTGAGCACTTAACGGCAACTAATGAAGGTGGAGCAATTAAGGCGTCTCATTGCTTTATGATTTCGTGTCTATTAAAATTACATTTCCAAGAAGCGAATTAATCGGAAAAGCTATTAACAAACGTTCGAAGAAGATGCACCGAGACGAGTCGCCCAAATTAATAGATTAAACCAATTTTCCCTCATCGCCAGGTGGCGCTGCAAGCGGGTTTGTTTATTGACTGCGCACACCGTGGTCGAGTTTAATACCGTAAAGCAACAGCTAGATTTATCCCGCTGCTTTTCACTTTATTTCCGATGTGCCTCGAAGCGTTTGGCTAGCGCAACATTAATTGCAAATGGCGGAATTATACTGCCTCATTAATTATCTTAATTCGCTTATTAGTACAGCCATGCGCTACCGCATACTGTAGATACGGTATTATGTAACACCTCAGGGGTTTACCGTCGGTTTGCGAGGTCGTGATCTGGGGTATTTTTAATGCATACTTTATTATTTCAAATAAGTTTAATAGGCTGCTATAGGCCCGTTGGTCGAAAGTTCTATGCTTATGCATACTCTTGAAAATTATAATTTCGGAATATTTATTACATTTTTCTTTTGTTTAAAATTTACGTTAGTATTTTATTCTTTTACAGCCATGGAGAATCAAGAAAACATCTCACCCGCCGCTGGTTTCAGGTGACGCTGCCACGCGTGATTACAACGTGTTCGTTTAAACCTAGCTCGTATTATCAGAAGTCAATTAAGCACAACTTCGACAATATAAGAATTAAAATTTCATCGAAGTTTGGATAAAATCATATCCCACTTATATGATTGGTAAGGTGCAGCAACTTTTATCGGGGAATTTCCCATTGTAGCGTACTTTCTTTTCATATTGTCGAAAGTTCGTTTTAATTTAACATAGAGCGAATGCCAGGCAACTCGAAAAATCACCTGTTTTAGCCGAAAATTTGTGTCTAAATTCGAAATTCGTATATTGAACGAAGAAATTAACAATATTTGTCCATACCCAAGGACGAGACGGCTGAAAAAACTGCTTTTCCGAAATAAACTGTAGGGAAAGTGAAGAAAAAAATGTTCTTAATATTCCCTACTTCCGGTCTTTATCCTTTTTATTAAAAAAAATACTGTTAAGCTAAATATTATATCCGCCGGCCTGTAAGTCTAAGGAGCTGATAGTCACGCGCGCTCATCATCCCCAAAATATCCTTTAAAGTTTTATAAACGAGTAAAATCGTCGTTGTCCCAATTTACTGTATATTGTCATTACACACCCGGCTTTAACTTACGGCACCCGCTAGCGCAGAATCCATTTTTCGTGGATTATAATAGTAAACACGTAAGTTACGTCGCTTTAGGTTGCGTCTACATCTTAAGACGAGTAAATGGATCTTAGTGGTGCCATAATGGCAGTGATAATGCATCGCTTATTATATCTGCCAGAGGGAATAGCAACATTTTTTATCAAAGAAAAAAAACCGAAGCAGCAAAAGCGCTCCGGCTATTGGCCTAAGGGCGGTGCTGGAGCGTAGTATAAACGAAATAGGATAACCGAAAACGCGCATTACAAAGATTAGGGACGAATACGTAGCGTTAAAGGTCCACCACGAGTCATTCCCGACATATGCGTTTTTTTTTTTTGTACGTTCATTATTCCCTTCTTTGACAATATCACTAAGGTGAAATAAAATAGCATGCGGTATAGTAACTCGGGGAAGCTAAACCCACTGCAAATAGGAAAAAAAACTAATAATAAAACCCCCTAGAAGAGTTGAGCCCCTTAGCGCAATATACGTAATACCAGTATCTTCATGTACCTTCGATGTTCTAGTGGCCAAAACACTGCATGAGGCGGGTTGGGCAGATGAGTAGTGATGCGCTACCTTTTACAAAACCGACAACACGATTGATATCTGCTGCTGTAGTGTCAATGATACCGAAATATTACAACGTTATAATTACAGCACGAACTAATTCTGAGGCAAAATCGAAAGATTTATTAGATATCTGAGTAGAAATCTGAGTAGATATCAGTAGTTGACGTCCTAACTACTGGCCATGGCTGTCATGGCAGCATGGTACTTCCAGGACAATGAAAATGTGCAAAATGTACATCGCAGTATTTTCGCCACATATTTGAAGAGAGGGCATGCTTAGAACAATAAACTGAGCATATCTCATTCGTAGAAATGCAAACAGAGTGGATAAGGAAACATTTCAGCCGTTTAGAAATAAATAGTCGCTCAATTCACGGCTAATGTATCAAGTTTTGCCCGACATGCATGTACATTCGAGCGTAATCTTTTATTATCCCCATCTCGCTTTTGTTTCATAGTGTTACAATAAACTATTCATTCTTTCATTTCGTCTATAATGTTTTACTGCAAATTCTAGGTGTATACAGTACAGGTACCTCGAAATGCAGTCACGGGATGGCGCCACAGTCAAAAACCATTTATGACCCCAATGCCACCCCATTAAAAAAATCAGAAGTACGTACTACATGCATTCGGATTTTTCGGACTTTGCAGACCCGTATTATACTTTCAATTTTGTTCCATACACGAGAAAAGTTATACATGTATCTGAAAATACGGCATGTTAAAAAGTTCTGCTTTTTAGAATGTGAATTACGAGAAATGAAATGTTTTAATTTGTCAATTATAAAAACATAAATAAAGTCAAATTACTTTCAGTTTGAAATTTATTTTTAAAAAAATTAAGCCATGGTTAGTAAAATTCATTCGAATAATAGGAAGAGCCGGAGTTATTTTGATATTTAACATCAATTCTACGTAATTCGCTTAAATTCATCTTAATCATTCTAACTCGTCTATTTTATAATACACATACATGTACCTTTACAAATACATTGAATCACATCACATTAAATCCATCAAATTTTCGTATATTCAAATTCGTTTTAAAAAAAACTTTCCAATTCAACGAAATGCATATAAAAAGTTAAACTCAAACGGGGCAAAACGGAAATCAAACGATAGCTTTGAATGAGTAATTTTATAATAATGTCAAGAATTCCGAAGGTATTAATATAAATATGGTACTAAAATGCATAGTCTTAGTAAATGCATTTGTTCGACTATAGTATAGCTGATATAGAAATGCGCGGTTGGGTGTCACCGTGGTAACGAAACGTGCGTTTGTTTGACGCAGAAGCGAGTTGAGCATCTTTTGCGCGCATGCGCCCTTTTCAAAAGCTGTTGGAAGAAATGTCTCGGAAAAAAATCCCGTTTTTCATTGTTAGTCTATATAAATTCTTGCGCCGGCGCCGTTTTTCCATTAAAAGTCCCTTCGGCTAAGTTACAAAAAAAAAAACCTAACAGAGAAAAAAAATTGCGAAGGATTATTTGAAATAATGGATCCCAACTGGCGAGTGGTTTGTGCTTTTACAATTGCTCCGATAGATCACGGTCTAGCATGGGTCCACTCTACGCTGGATTCAAAGCAACTGATGTTTTAATCTAGACCGTTCGTGATTTAAAGCTTACGTCCTAATCCTAACAATTACTCATTCACGTCCGAAGAGGAAATGCATGCACTCGGTTAAAAAAAAGAGAGGACGCACATCCGCAGCGCCATTTAGAGCTTTTGATTAAGGCTCCTCCGTGAAATAACCTCATCAAGAACGTGAAGCCTTTAAAGTGTACTAGACAATACGATGTTGCCGATTAATATATACATTTCATTCAGGTTATGAAAGTATGTGTAATACACATGCACGTTTTTACAGGAGCATTAACGGGTAAAAAACCCAGGGAAACCTATATATATATATATATATAATATAGAAAACGCGTTCATCTTGTTTGTCACTGGCTGGCTAGCTGGGTGGGTTTCTTCCTTCGTTGTAGGGGCCATTCGAAAAAGACGTTTTCGTCTGGCGCGTAGGGGGGACGTGCATTTCGACAACGCCCCTTTCGAATGGCCCCTAATAACTAACAACCGCGCTGCGAGTGTCAACTCCGTGGGGAATTTCACGGCCATAAAGCTTTCTAATTTACCCCTAGGTCATAAAACTGTCAGACCAGTTTTCTCCCGAGCAAGGCCGGGTTTTTCCGTTAGTATCTATATAAATACAGAAGAGCTGCATGTTTGTGGCTGACTGGAATACATGCCCGGTTCCGGGGCCGCGGAAGCACTTAGTTCTTTAATCTCACGTAACTACGTTTGAATGGAAAGTTGTTTGGTTCCAGGGCCGCTGTGATACGGAGCCCCGTAGCGAAAGATTACTTTTTTTAGATTTGTACGTGATGACAAAAACACGTACAAAAGAAAGAAAATAATCTACCGCTTTGGGGCTTCGAATGTGTTTTTTTTTTCTTTTTTGTTTTGCTGTTTGCCTCGTGGCGGCATTTTTATTCGTGCCGGGTTGGATTCGTTCTATCGTTAAGTACAGTCCTAGCATCACAGGGCCTACCAGCTAGTACAGTATACATGTATAAATATGGATTTGTATGTACACTTAAAATTTCGACCTAATAATTGGTGTTAATCATTAACTATGGTTGAGTTACGATTTGTCCCGAGTTCAAAAAATCTGCCTGATTTTGCTGTTCTTCATAAATGTGCAAAATGACTTAATGAAATTTCATAACCCAGGTACAATGTATTTAAGTTTAGGAAACGGGGTATAGGTAACTTAAGTTAGAAATAATTTGGTTAGTATAACTTACTGCAAAAGGTAGGATGTTTAGAGAGAGGTATTAATCATGTTTAGAATAGATTAGCTTAAAATTTCAGCGAAATGACATACAGTTTATAGGCTACAAGTCATTTGGCCAGTGCAAAGAGAAAGGGGTGCACGTGGCCACACAGTTCAGGAGAACACAGTTCCCCCCTGCCACATGGTACTATGTACTGACTGCAGGGTAAAGAATTGAAATTGAAATTGAAATTGAAGGATAGTTTTTCGAGTTTCATTTTACGAATATCGATTTCACGAAGAAAACGAGAACATAAATTATAGGAAATCTCTTTCGCGACACTTTTTGGTCTGATACACATTTTCGATAAAACGAGCTAGCCTGCTGAGATTCAAACCCCGAGAGCGCGGACTAAAGAGATGCCCCGCGTCTCATCAAACACTAACCCGTCAACGACGGGTATTACGTATACTGCTATAGTGCTTACCTAAAATAGCCACGATTTGACATCGATCATCGTCATCCTCAACAACCATGCATGGCGTTACGCGTAGTGCCCATTGATGCCACAGACCAGAATCAATGAAGCTCCAGCAGCTGATATCAATCGTGTTGTCGGTTTTATAACGGGCAGCCCTCCCATTAACCTTGGTTTGGAATCCGAAAGAAATGGGAAAGAAAGACGGCCATGGCCGATTTAATATACATGTATAACTATCGCAGCATTCGCCTGGAGGATTGTGGGAAACCAAGAAAACCCACAATTAGAATAGCCGACTCGGGATGCAAGGCGAGGAATGCAGCGTCGACGACCCAAATCAACAAAAATAGCGCATGCGCACAATATACTTTCAGACGTCATTTTTCTCGTAATCTCCTCGTTGATGGGTTAACAAACAATTTAGAAGAGGGCTCCAATCCAGCTCTATCGACGGTCAACCAAACAAGATGGCGGACACGAATTACGAATCTGCCCGGATCATATCTCTACGGCGCTCTGGCCAAATTCAGATCGACGCGTCGCGTCGCTTTCATTGTGAATAATTTCCTCAATGGGAATTGCCTGTCGACAGTCGATAAGATCTGTGACGTTTTCAAGATGGCGCCGTTTTTCGTCTTTGGAAAATCATTACGAATAGGGCATTAGGCAGATGCGAAAAAATTCACCGACGACGTTACAACTAAAACATCTACAAATAAGTATCGTATTCAGGGCTCTCGGGAAAATGAACGTTAAGGGTGAACACTAATTTCGAATGCAAATTAATTACGCGTTTCATTCGCAAAGATGCTCCAACCGGCTGTAAACGAACAAAGGAATATATTAAAAATGCGGCTTAATCACGCATTGTATTCAACATTTTTTTTGTTCAAAAGGCCATTTATTGAGATGAAGTCTTAGGAAGTAAACGCGGAGGAAACGAGTGCAACGCGCAAATCAGATTTAATCCGCCTAAAGTGCATTATTTACACAAAAGGCCTTCTCCAATCCTGATTTCGCTACATTTCCCAGAGGGAAATGCGATTAAAGCGTCCCCTAGACGACGCTCGAGGGTTTTTGCGCAAAATAATACGTATAAGGACTGTTCAAAAATATACCCTTCCATTTATGGGGTCAACTGCGATCAGTTTCATGGAGTTTATCACCCAATATTATTTGTGAAAGGAATAAAATTTAAAAATTTAAAATATATTTTTACATGTAAGGCATTACAATGTTCCAATCTATAAATGTTTTCCAATGAATTGTTTAAATTCATTTCTTTTGAATATTACGGTTT
>JAQGBX010003847.1:0-16407 GCA_034698745.1 Megaphyllum sjaelandicum | reverse complement strand
CGCTATTAGTCTGTAAAGTCTTCTTGCGCCTGCTACCTGCAATATTGCCCAATTAACAGACTTTTGCCTCACCTTGTAGCTACACCCGGTGTACACTTTTTGGGTGAGTCGAATTCGCCATAATTCTCATTATTTTGATAAGTTGTGCAATGTTCTTAGCAAATCACAGAATTACTTTATATGCTATCGCTGCTCTCAGAAGAGGTAGCAATGGGAAAATGGAAGTTTTGGAAATCTTATGTGGGAGGCGCTTATATCGTATTTATTAACTACCTCTTCCTGGACTGGAAAATAATAAATTTGTGCCTTTGGGCTGTGCTGTGGGTTGAGACCTACGGTGGTTGGTTCGCTTAGGAAGGATCAAATAATAATATCGCAATGCTATTGGATGACGGCTCTTCACGGCTCCCTTCAACTTTGTAGAACCAATGCATTTCGCTTTCAAGATCAAGCAAATGAAAACCTCTTCCATTGGCAGTTTTTTTTTCACCGTGAAGTCCTAGGGATGATTGATCGAGCTCCAACATGTCAAAGGGCTTACAGGAAATCCAGGTATTCCCTCGGTTGAGAACGACGTATTTATGACATTTAGAATAATTGTTTGATATACCGTATTTGGTAAATTTGTGTGCGTTTTACATTAGGTGGATTTTATTTTTAGCCGTGTGACCATGGGGGATAAGAAATACGCAAAGGCCACACCGTGGCAAAGGCACAATGAGGTATGAGGGAAGTTTTTAAGTACTGTGCTTTTAAGGTGTTCCGTTCACCACTGCGCGTGCGCAACAGTTAGCTTACTGCTAGTATAGGATAGGTAATTTGGTAATTAACTCACTCATTTAGGTGTCAAGTCTTCTGTATCCGCAATTGAATACTTATGTTTATTGAATATAATTCATACCATTTCAAAAATACATCAGTATTATATCATGAAATCGTAAATCAACATACGTAGTATTTGGCATTGCGGTTCGATGACGTGGCTTTGAGCGACGGTTGCGCATGCGCAGTTATGAATTAACTCGGCTTCATGACGCGACGGCTTGCTTCATTTCTTATGTCGGCTATGGCTTACATTTATTTCATGTCGGCTGTCAGTGCTTGGATTTGATTTGGATATCTCAAGATGTTCTACAAGTTATGACCTGTTGCGGAAATGCAACATCTGGTCAACAGCAAGGTGAAGTCAAGCAGTTTACCAGGGGCGTTTAGGCTTGTTTGGTAAGTGGGCTAAAATGACGACTTAATTGTTAAATCGGGTCAAATCATCTATTTACTGCAGTATGCTTGCCTGGGTTTGAAAGATGACGTAATGTGTGCAGAACTTCATTTGCTGCAAATATTGACTTTTTATTTTATCTAATCTAGCTCTCTTATCAAAGTTTTCAAGTACGTGTTGCGGTACAGGCCAAGTTTCAATTAAGAATGGGAAATGTTTTCAACAGGGTATGGCTATAAACTATATGTAAATTTGCTTGAAAATTATGGGTTTATAAGCTATAATTAACGTCTCAAACAGATCTACAAGTAATGAATTAACTGCTGAATTTGTGTATACATGTGTAATGTACCTGCATACCACGATGATCTCGATGCAATTGACTATATGTGCATGTGAATTTACTATTTTTTTTCTGTTTTTTCAGAAGAAAGTCTGGAAAGAGGAATTGCTCACGATAAAATCGGTAATTAGAGAATCTAATTTTCTTAACTTTTCAGTTTACATCAAATGCAATTTGCCATCACTTACTATATATTTAAGTAAGTGATGGGGTGGGCGGTGAATTTTGCCAAAATTCGTTGTACAGGTATTACTAATTATTATGCTCATATATGATGATTTCATTGACATGCTCACGTATGTAACGGCTGTGGACTATGGCCACTTAGTTTCGCACTTAGTTGACGACATTTTTATTTTTCTGGATCTTTATTATTATTAGGAGATCGCAACTCTTGATAAACAAAAGTGCAAGATGTTGGATCATGAAAAGACTGCAAAACGTGTTTGTATGGGCATATCAGTTGCAGCTCTCATCATAGCTGTTGTTCTAGTAATCTTGACATTTTATTTTGAGGCTTTGGGACTAGTCTGTGCAGCAGTGTTGTAAGTTTGCTAATCAACCATTATGTTGAAATAATTCTAGCCTTATATTAATTTAATATTATTTTTTTCAGTTTTTATGGTTGCCACATCTGCATGTCCAAAATTTTTAAACATTTTGTACAATGCAATGAGAAGAAGCTTGTTAAATATCATGCCAGTAAGAATAGAATTGTTAATGAAATCAAGAATCAAGCAACGTATAATGAAGCTAAATCACTCCTAGCTGGCCACGATCCTGAGATTGATCAGGTCAATGCTGCTAACTTGAATTTAGAGCCAATAACATATTGAACTGTTTTTATTCATTTTTGAATTCTTTACATGATAATACCAAAAGGCTTACAACCAAATTCACATTTTAAATGACTTTACAAATAAACTGTAAAATATTTTAAAAAAGTATACTATAATAGCTTCCAATAATGTGCATACTGTTTTATGTATGTAATCACTTGGATATTTTTTTGTAATTATCTTTTTTATAATAAATATTAAAATTATATAGAAACAAAGAGTTTGCTTAATGTATTTTGCCTTTAATCTTTATTGGTGCTTATCACTATCACTGTTTCAGAAGCCATTGAAGTGTTAAAACTAATTGCTGTTATTAATGATAACGAACTACTGCTAGTTTGATCTGATTTTGACATGTAATAATATGGTACTAAAATCTTTGTTATATCTTAAAGATTTTCTTCGAAGTTTTAGTAGTTCTTAGTTTATTCCTGGTATAGGGTAGAAGATATGTACTGCTGATTAAAATGCTCTATTTTATTGATCCCATTAAATAAAATTTCACATATTTCCATGCCTGCTTCTATACATGTTTCCAAATATGTTCTTGCATATTTCTAAAATGAATTAAATTAATCCATGGAATGTCGTATGTCAATCTAAACTTTGGGATAATAATGTTCAACATTTGAACATTACACGTACTGATCAAACATTACAGGTACACTATTTTATCGCCTTTTCTTTAGCTTATGGACAAAGATTTATGCATGTATGTACATTTTTACCTTTAATATTAGAATAAATGTGACTTAAAGCTCTTGTCCTAAATTACAAGTTATTTAGGGTGAATGAAGTTTTAAGTGTTAAAATTCCCCACAAAAAACACAACATAAAAGAGGGTTGATGTATTTTCATTCATTTTCTGATTGTATGTTACTCGGTAGAGTATTATACCATGCATTGAACTATATATTTTTAATAGATAAAGGAGATAAATAGCTATTAATTTAAAATGACACATTTATATAAACTACATTTAGTTTAGTATGACTATAATTGCATGTAGATGATCTAAATATTTTTGGAAATATACTATACAGCAGCAATTCGTCACATTGACTACATTTAACTCGATACTAATAAAACAAATCTATACTACGTGTATTTGAAGTTATACTTTGATTATAAGAAAACATCCTGCACATGTACTTTGCCGTATTCACTGTACATGTACTTGTACTGTGCAGATTCAATTTTTAATTTAAAATTCCCGCCGTTTAGATTTGTTTTTTTATTGTTTTTTTTTCCAACAGTAAGCGCTTAGTTATCACGCCCAATCTATGGCTTAACAAAGTTGTACTTAAAAGAATCAACTTATACATTTTTTATGTTTTTAAATTTATTATTATTGTAATTATTCGCTGTTAAATGACTACAATTTTATACTCGAACGCATCATCGCGTTTTGCACTTGCGATTGGTGTCAAATCTCACCCCAGCCAATACCCAATCAGCAGACGCGTGTGCGATTCGAAACTTAGAATGACGTAAAATGGCGAATAGTCGAGGTAAAAGTTGACCCTGATTGAAAATCTTTTAACCTGTTCAAGTCTTCAAAGTTTGAAGGTTCGTTTGCTTTCGTTCGGAGCAGAGACCGGTCTGTCAAAATGGGAATACTGATATCAAGGTTTAGGGTAAGCATTATTACTTCGACCCTTTTAAGATGACAACTTTTGAATGGACTCGTACATAATTTGCAGCAGATTTGTATCGTGTAACAAACTATTTTAATCTTTTATTTTGCTCATGAATGCGCGTGTTTACAACCATACGTGTTCATTGATATTTCACCAAGATTGAATTGCTTTGTTTGCAAATAAATGTATTCATTTTTAGGAGTTTATTTCATTTATAGGAAATAACATCCATATTGTTGTCCAAGATTTAATCAACGTAGCATTGTTTGTAATTTCAGAAAAAAACATCCACTAAGGAGTTGCTGGAAAATATAGATAAAGTTGAGTATTGAAATCAAATTATGAACTGTACATAAACTACAACAACATACTGTATTTCTTAATTTTTGAATTAGCTACGTATTTTTTGTTTTGTTCAGTTTTAATTAATGTATAAGCTGCAGATAGCTTTGTTCTCAAGAATAATGAATATAGCGAGTTTACAACCATAGGCCTACGTGTTCATGAATATTTCGCCAGGATTAAATTCCCCACATGGTTAAATGGTTAAATCTACCAATAATTATAAGTGTTTCAACAAATTCTGTCTTTAAATTGCTATATTGCATGGATTTTAATAGGGTTCCAATTTCTGTTAAATCATTTATTACATGGAAATCCTCTTGTCTCTTTCAGGAATTAGATGATATTGAAGATTTTAAATTTTACACACAACAGCAACAAAAGCGGTTAATCGGATCATTAATTATATATTCAATCGTCACCTACATCATCGCCGCACTCGTTTTCTATTTTTATTATTTCCCATCGGAATTATCAAAGCAAATTTTATATTCTTTACCATTAATCGCGTTTCCTGTGATGTAAGTTATATCACATTTCTCAGCATATTTTTTTATCATTTAAACTGTTTTATATTTGAGTAAGGTATTGGAATGACCATCTAAGAGGAAAAATGTAGCCGATGTACTTGTTGTTGGGCTATTTTTGGTTTACCTAGTGTTCATTGGATTGATGCCAAAATTTTTAAAAATAACTTTAAATTGATCTGTTTTATGCTAACTATTTTAGAGGCTCTATAAATAGGCTTGCATAGCCTTGACGTTATTAGAATGTGCTTCTACATGTGCTTGCACTTCCTTTCAGAGTCTGGATAATCAAACAACTGTTACATTGGTACTTTCGGTATAAGTTATCTCAGAATGAAGATCAGATTATTCTGTTACTCCGGGAAAGGAAAAAGTTATTGAAAGAAGTCATGGAAAAAGAAACTTATAAAGTAGCCAAAGAAATATTGGAGAAATATGATCCAGATCAGATTCAAAAGAAAATGGTATGTTTCTGAACTCAAGGTTTAAAGTTTTTCGTGATATTATTTCAAATTTTAACCAACATTAAATCATGCTTTCAAATCACTAATTTTATAATAATACATTTGATAAGTGCAGTATTGATTGCAGGTATCTGAAATCAAGATGTCATGTGATGTTTAATCACGTGTGTTTGCCCTGTTATATCACCCATGATAATTCCCAAACAAACAACAGTGTAAATTAAACATGACATTTCCTCATTGATTTCATGTCTATAAATTAAATATCCTAATTGTACTCTTTAACTATAAAAGTGTTAAGCATGCGAGGCCTTGCTTTCATTTTTGAAGGCTACAACAAGTTAATGGATAAAAAGTATTTAAATGTGTTAATTAAAAGATATATAATAGTTTCCCTGATTTTATCCTTAGAATATCTTTTCTACAAGGCCATCCAATGCTCCAGAAGTCGTTGCCAAACTTCCAGAAATGGGTATGCTGAAATGCCATTTTATCATTTTACAATTTTGTTTTGTAAATCGCTATTCTAATATGTCAAATTTATGCCATTTCTTAGAGCTGAGAAAACGAGCAGCAATGGTTGCTGCTGTTAAAGCACTTCCAAAGGTACCTATACGTCCTCTCGGGTCACAGTTGCTCCCTAGCGTTCGTCCAATGCCAGCTCCTATAAAACCTGGGTACAATGCACCTCCATCAAAACCTGGATTCAATAAGCCTCCCTCTACAGTTCCCAGGCCACCTAGTATAAGTAAGTCGTAAAAAAAATTTTCTTACAATTTTCTTTTCTTATGAATCCTATATTCTTATGATGACTAAAACCTCAGTCTGTAAAATTTGAAAATAAGTAATTTACCAAATTGCAACAAAAGAAAGCAAAAAATTGGAAATTATTTGCCATTAATGAATTTAGCACAAGGGAAATGAAATTGCCATTTCATTTAAACGCTTTTGCATGAATTACAATTTACGATGCCACTTTCCATGCCTTTTATATTTAAAAAAATAAGAAATTGCGTGTATTTGGTGTAAAAACAATTAAATAACTTCATGACAGAATTCATCCTATTTATAAACTTCAGATGCCACTCCAAAATGCATTAAAATGCATTCCAATATTAATGAAATTTTCGTTTGCTATGATCCTTAATTCTGGTTAATATTTTTAACTTAAGAACAATTTATAACAAATTTTACAATGGAATTTCTGAATGTTCCATACGCACGTACATGTATGTTATGTGGATTTCCTTTGAATGCATACACTGTTATGTGTACATGTTTCTTGTATAAATCACGTTTATTCTACTAAACGGTGCAGAGTTTATACTGTATATTAGGACGATGTTGTATATTTTTAGTTTTTTATATGGTGAAATTGCAGAATTTCTAATTTAGAAATCAAGTGTTCATATCAAAATCATTCTGAACGCCTCCATTTTATCGTTATCATAATTAAATTATCTATAGGCTTTAAAAAATTAATCCATTAGCAACTGATCAATTTCGCCCTTTTTCAATATCAGATATACCCAGTTATTTCAGACCAACTGAATACTTCTTTCATCCAGCTCTATAGTTTTAGTATCCATTTTGTAAGGAAGCAACAAATTCAGCAAAGTCTGATAGGATGAAAAAACTACACAGTTTAATGGAGGATGCTGTTTGTTTATTTCACACTCTTTGTGTTATCAATTAGAGGCCATAGTTTGATAATTTAACTTTTATTTTGTTCCTGTAGGACCCTCAGGGATTAGAATGGCCTGTCCAATTTTACCTCAGCAAAGAGGGGTATTTGACAAGATGGTCGAATATGTGGTTGGTGATGGTCCTAGCAACCGCTATGCTCTCATTTGTAGACAGTGCCAATCACATAATGGAATGGCCCTTCGAGAAGAATACGAATTCACAGGTAAATTCATTCTGTAGTAACATTACTGATTAATAAGTTGTTTGCATGTTTGCCGGATGTTTTCTCACACGTAGTTATTTGCCTTTTAGCATTCAGATGCTGCTATTGTTATTCTTTCAACCCATCTCGTAAGCAACGCCCTATGGCACCACGATTGTCCTTGCCTTCTTTTATCCAACCTCCAAACCAAAATGTGGAGGAAAAGTCAAGTTCTTCTGATGAATCATCGGGTAGTGAAAGTAAGTTTTACCGTATAATTTATTACAAGTTATTTTTAATCCCTACATTTTATTTATCACTGTTGCACTTTACCTCTCCAACTTATGTTGCTTACAAAATTTCTTGAAACGTTAGGCCAGGCATGCCATTTTGAATAGTAATTTGGTCTAAAGTCATAAACGTTGTCATGCTTGCGAGAGGCAAGTTCTCAATTTTTGCTTTCCAGTTGAGTTAGGTGAGAATTATTAGGATATACAAAATCATCTAACTGAACGCTTTTTCAGTCGAGTTTAGACGGAGGTCCCATGTAGGCCTATATCCCATTTGACTTTGCACGTTAAATTCCCCTTGTGACTCGTGAGGAACGGAAGTCCCCATCGTACGCAAAATTCCTTAGTAGACCTTCATGCGAAGAAATAGGCCAACGTAAAAAAAACACCCAAAACCAAACAAGCCATAAAAAATATTTATTTTTAGTTTTTTAATATTTCATTCTTTATTTAGTTTACAAGTTTCCTAGTTTTCATTTAGTTCTGTATAATGCTCACTACTCAAAAAGTAGTTTCTGTAGTTTCCAACCCCTAGTGGACCCCACTCCCAAGAATTGAGGTCGCCATAATCCCCAAGGCAAGAGGCAGGTAGAGCTTCGAAAAAGCTTCAATCTGACTGACAATGTTGAGTCAGACGATTTCCGCGAGATCTACATATACCTTCGTATATTTAAATTCTGCTAATTTAAATTCTCTATACATTTTTGAAAATGTTGAAGATTTTCTGGTAGCCTTTATTGGAAAATATTTGCCTCATGAATTTTCAGCAAGCGTTAATTAAAACCATAGTTTGTTGTTATGCAACTTTTAGTAGGATGGAGTAGTATGGGTTTCTTAATTCTAAAAAAGCAAGGCAATTATTCATTTAAAAACGAAGCCAGTTTTTACGTTATTTGATTGTTTTATCCTTCTTCTTGGTGTGAATGGTTGTCAGAGAGTTGAATAAATGAAGCATTTTATTTCCTAATAGGATTAGCTCCTTGAGCGTGGTTTTCATCGTTAAATTGACAGCGCATTTGCAAATATTGACACAATGAGGCAAAATTTTCAATGCACGTAATTGATGGAGGTTTAAGTGCATTCGCTGTACCTTACCCACTTGCAGAGGGAATGCATAAAATTGTTAAGCCTTTATAAAAATTTGCATTTTTAATACATGGATATCATAAAAGAAGTTCTGTCATAAGAAATGTTTGATACTTATGCCAAGCTCATGTAACTAAGCAGATTGAAATATAAACTTATTTGTCACATGCAGTGAAGTTTTCACAATTTGCTAGGTAGTTTAAATATATAGAATTGCATGCATACACTTTCGCGTTTGTTATAAACATAATATTTAGACTAAAATAATGGGAAATCATTTTTGCAAATTTTAGTATATAACGGAAAATTTGCAATTTTCTAACCCAATGTACCAGTGACTTGATATGTCATCTCTTGGATAATCTACTGCTATGGTAATGTGAAAGGGTGCTTTCAAGTACACGATTTTCTTACGTTCTCACAAGCTTCCCTGATGTTAAATATTGGCTATCATTAATCTCCACTCTTAACGCTTGATCAGCACCAACGAGTAAATCCTTAGTTGCTGTAATCCCTGGACGTATTATTAGTAAATGCTTATTGGAATGCATCCCCATCGTTCTCTATGAGCCATCCTGCTTGAGTGATACGTTGCCAATCCTGCATTGCCCATTATTTATTAACTTGAGTGGCACGCATTTGTGGTTGAAAATTTGGTCATTGTGTTGAGAGAGATCGAGTCTGTCCTGTTAGTGTGCTAAAATGATATTGTGCACTTTTTTCAGCATCGGATCATTCGAAAGTCGCGTTTTTTTATGGACTATTCCTTACGTCCCATTTTCTAAGCTTTTAAAAAAGCGAGTTCTACTTTTTAAGTAGTTAATATTGGTCTATTACTTTCATAGCGACAAAAACCTTGGCCCGCCTGACTTATCACTCAGAAAGTTTTCATGGTCTAACAGCAGGGTTGGGATTGGCTATTATGGAGAGCATTTCCCCCGATGGGATTGAAATCAATACAATCGAACCCCTGTTTGTGGGCGCCCCATCATTTTGGACAGGTTTCAGGGTGAAAACTTCTGAAGGTGTAGTAATGTACTATATCACTTATGGACGGTTGCAGTAAATCGTTTTACTTAAACTGTGATTCCCAGACAGTTTGTTGTAGCAATGTAAATTAATATGCTAACAAAGTAACCATTAAAGATAAACTGCACAAGTTTTCTTTACGTTTGAGTTTTCAAGTTTATAGGTGGCAAATACAGTATGCATTTAAAAATGTGGACAACCCTCCTCTGTCTCACTAACTAAACTAAAGATATGGGCATTGCTGCCAGCATCTTTTCTGTATGTCTTTGATAAGGGGCATTGGAGTATATCTTTTTGTTTTTTGTTCTCTAAATAGACCGGTGGCTTGGGTAGAAAATGGGTGTTGTGTATTGACTGTTTTGATAGTTTTAAAAATAAATCAGAATATTCCAACTGCCATAAGATAAACCACAGTTTTAATGTAACATTGTAGTTCAACTACAACCAACTACAGTATACAATATGTATTCATTGCCATTACGCATTTAGAATTGCTTTTGTCAAACTGTAATTCACATCATCGAAGCAACTGCTGCATATTGTTTCTTTAGAATGTGCATTCATTTATTGAGAGAAAAATAACTATAGAATTGCTTTTGTCAAACTGTAATTCACATATACCTTAAAAGTTAAACTCTTTTTCTGCTTCCAACCAACACGTGTCTAGTCCCTAAAGCTTCTTCTGTGCCCAGATTTAGGAGGTTGGTTGGAGTTGAGCGTCGGTCTCCCCCAGTTGCCCAAGCGACAGCTATCTATCCATATCTGTCGTTGACGTGGATGAGAAGAGAGGGTATAGCGACTAAGAATCCATTAATTATTAGGTCCATTCATAGGTCAGACAGGAGCTTTTACTCCCAATGGTTGGGATTGGGACTCCGCTGTTCTCTTACAAGAAAGTGATTCAGTGAGTCATCCCTTGGGGGACCCTCGTGTACACCGTACTGGAAAGACATGCCATGTGTTTTGGCACGGAACTGGTTCAACTGGGTCAATAATGAAAGTGGTGGCCACGTAATGCACTAGACCTGTCCGAACAAAACCAACTTGCAAAAGGTCTATACAAATGTCACTGACATGACTAATGATAGTTTCCCCCGTTATTCCAAAAATACAATGCATCACTGGTCAGTTGCTTGATTGGCACCCTTATTTCGGACCATAGGCTACAATCGAATGATTTTGGGTTCGTCTAACCCTGATTGCTCTTATTATCATACAGAAGTCTTATTATCAGGCAACCCACCGTCGACCTTTTAGTCGGCATTGACTTTTTTTTAAAGCGTTGAATTATTTTCATCATGCGTAAATGACATTTGTTAATATCTCTCGCCTTATTTCCAAATTAAAAATAATAGTATTCAGTAGTGGAAAAGAGCGCGTTTAGATAACATATTGCAGGTGTACTCAGAAACCACTGTTTTCGTTTTTCACACAAAAGAAAAGAAAATGTTGTTGGGTTTCAAATTTCATATGAAATTGGTCGAGGTTGCTATTAAATAACTAAATTTGATCGTTAAGCTGCATCAGACTTACATGTGTAAGAAGGCATTTTGGTCGGTGATTAAATTGTCGTTGCCAATACATACTGCTTCATTGAATCAAAAATTGTAGAACAGCATCGAAAAGATAATGTTGAGGACCCTGTATGCTTTTACTTGTACAGTATTGATCGGAATATTTAATGACATGATATAAAATATTTTTAAAAGTATGCTGTTAAATCTTTCCTTTATTTTTTTTTTTATTTTTTATTTTTTTTTACACAGAAGCGTATTTATGCATTAGTTCGGGTTTTTTTTTAAATTTTATTTCATCATGGATTTTACTGATTAATATTACGTCTTTGCTATCGTAATATTTATCTAAGGTCAGATATGCGAAAATTTGCTCAGATTTTATTGGGGAATCGCGTGTATTCTATCTATTCGCGCTAGGAAGAAATCCCCCTTTCTTATGAGCCTTTATACCTTTTTATTATTTTTTTTTAATGAATTTTTAAAAAATGGGAATGGATTTAAACGTGGGAAGAATTGCATGTGCAATCTCTTTTTTAAATTGCGCTAATTTAAATATTTTCTCTCTTTTTCCAATGCCACGCACAAATTCTCTTTGATTAATGGAATATCCAATAGGATATCAGAGAATGGGTGACATTTTCTGTGTTAAAATACATCTTAATACCCTCAATCTGTCAAGAAGATGTTGACAGCTCCGAGTGTCAGAAAATTCTTAAGTTTCCATTGATGTGGAATGAAACCGAGCTGAAGCTTTGTTGATATATCAGAAAAGCTTTGTTACAAAAATCGATTGATTATTTCATGTTATGTCGGCTACGCATGCACACTGGGATTTTTTTCTCTTCCTTCCCTCATCCATTCTGTCCTCCACGGTTGCTCCGTATATCCAAAGCATCCCAATTATTGACTGAAATGACTCATAAGGGTGCCGTACTCTAGTTGGCCACATAAATACCAAAATGCCCTTTCCGTGGAAATAGTTGGCTACATAAATACCAAAATGCCCTTTCCATGGAAATTTAAGATCCAAGAAAATCCTTCGTTACATTTCAGTTTTGAAGTTTTCATGAATATTTTTTTGGAGTTTTAACCCTACACCGAGACTTCGATTGTTCGCTGCAATCTGAAATCTTTTGTTTATTCATTTGAGTGAAAACACATTACATCAATTGCTCAACTTGTATAGTAATTCCAAATTTTATGTCCATACAATCAAATATGATGCCTTGCTTTTATCATCTTCAGCATCATCATCTTATTTCTTTGTATCATAATTTTGATCAGTTTACAGGTTGCATGCAACACTGATACAGATAAAAAAATGCTCACAGTTACAGTGCAGTTAAAGTGGAATATGGTCCAAGTTCATCATTGGGGAGAAAACTTAACAATAAAACGTTTTTGTATTTTGGTATTTATAAAACTGAGTTTTGTATTTTTCACATTCTCTGTAACTGCAGGACAATTGTAGAATTAGATAAAATTCTTAGGCTTTTGCTTTCTTTTCAATTTGAAAGTGGTGAAATGGTGATTTAGGAATTAATTCTGAAGTCTGCACCTTTTTGAGAAATATAGATAAGTAACCTTGCATTTCTATGTACGTTACTAATGCTATTATGTTTCCACGTGATTTTAAGGTCCTGATAAATTAGAAGCCAGTAATCAGGAATCTGAGACGCCCCAAGCGTCTGATGCAAATAAGACAGAAGATAACAACACCAATGAAATGACATCTTCGGGCGAGAAAGATGATATTGTTCCTCCTTCTGATGACATGGTCGCTGGTCTTACCATTCCTGCAACAACAACGGAAAGGAGTGATACTGATAGTTTGGAAATTTCTGCAAGTGAAACTGTACCGGAAGAGATATTGTCCAACACAGCAGTAGACCCAGTACCAGAAAGCCATTCTGATATCACTGAACCAGCTACATTGGAGGAGTCAGTCGGTGTAGCAACCATCCCACAATCTGAAAATACACCCTTTGAGTTCATAGGTACGTAGCTTGTGTTTATTCTAAAATAATTTCAAATCCACAACAATAATTGCTTTTAGAATATAATTCTAATGTTGAGAGGTTTTTTTTTACAAGTTTTTCACATTCCATAAATTCCAGTTAATATTAGTGATGGTAAATCATTTTGTCAAATTTAACTCGGTATATAATGTTATTAAAGCAAATACAGTCGGAGAGCAACCTACTGGTGAAGCGTTGAATGTGTCCAGTGGGGTCAATGATGCAATGCTAAAAATGCGATATTTGTTCAAAAAGTATTTTTTTTTCAAAACGAAAGAAATAAAATGAAGGAAATTGTAAATAATATTTTAAGTCGCCAAAATTTTATTTTATTGCTTGTATAAAGCAATTCGTGATCTTTGCATCATTCTTTCACAGGTTACAAGGATGAAGATTTACTTTTTGTGGACGAAGCTAATCCAGATTCGCCATCATAGACTGCGACTAATCAGAATTGAGTAATTTCAATTCATGATGTAGTAACACTCAGGCGACGTGAGTAAAATCTGTGAGAAATCTCAAGTGAAATGGTGAAATTTTGTATGGATGAGGACGATTTTTGTAAATCTTTGCGTGCTATCAATAAGTTTTGGAAGAATATGATCTGTAAGTTGTTTAAGTCTTATTTGTTTATGGAAAATTGTATCATATACTTTTTTCTGATAAGTAGTTGAGGGCTTTATTTTGAACATTCTGCACATATTCAACTTAGATTCTAATAGGTAAAAGTAAACATAATCAACCTTGCTTTTCAAATGGAATTAATTTCAATGCACTTTCATTGATATTAAAATTAAAGGGATATTTGGGTTCAGGCATGCCTAGGATGGTTAATGTCCTCAAGTAAAGAGTCTAGAACCTAGTCATTTATAGTGTTCTGGGGCATTTGCCCTGTTTCTGGTTTCCCCGTTAACCTATTTAACTTGCCAAATCCACATCTAAAAAATTGGATCTTTGACTATTACCTTATCAAGTATTTTGAGTAAGGTGCTGGTTTCCTAAAAAAATGAATGCTTCCATTAATAATGCGAAATATCCAAATTTACCTAATTTTTTACGATATTTTGCTTACAATTTAGCTTTTACTATAGTCGGTTAGAACGAATCAGTAAGTGCCTTTAAAGAGAATTAATCTGATAAAAAAAATTAAAATATCTGTAAAATCGTTAACTAAATCATCCACCTATCCAAAATTATGTATAAACTACCAGTAGATTGAGGTTTTCTGTAGTAAAAGTTTTGCTACTTTTTTTTGTTGTTGTTATCGTCAATATTAATCAGGCAAGGGTTTTCTAGGTTTGAACTTCAACAGGAGTGTTGTTTCGAAATTTTAGGTCACAACACGTGTTGTTTCTAAATTTGTGGACTATTTCACCCGTCATTAATTCTATATTTGCTGCTTGTACATTTTTATGCTCACGTTTTGTAAAAGAATTAATTCTTGTATGCGTAAATGCATTATTTCTGGGTAGGTGCTTCTGATAGTTTGTTGGGGAAACTTAATTTGGTCTGTGTTATTTGTATTTTTCTGAAAAATCCCCATTTTGTGTGTATACACTAAAGATCATCTGGAAAGGGCCATATTTTTTTATTCTGCTGATATTTATTATTTATTATGCCCCGAAAAGTGTTGGTGTAGAAACACCACCAAGATTGAAATCAATGAAATAATAAATGGCAAGTTGAGGTTGCATCATACTTATACTCCCCACGTGTTTCAGTCCGTTTGGAAACGTTTTAACTTTTTCATTTAATTAGTTATAACTATTTAATGAGATGCAATATATTCCATGACATCTGTGGGCTGTGATGGTTCATGGTAATTTTGTGTACTGCCAAATCATAACGTTTTTACTGATTATATACTGTATGTATAACCATGGCTTTAATTTAAATTGAAAATTAAAAATACTGAAAATACATGAAGTTTGATATTTCCCTCTTATTGGGTATAATTAAAGTATGCATGTTTTGCGCATTTCACTAACCTAAAAAACTAGTGAGTGTTGATGAATGCAATAATTCATATAAATTATTCCGCATTTTTAGCGTCTCGTTTTTGACGATTATTATTGACGCACATTGTGATGTAAATGTACGTGACAATGTGTTTTTGACCATGTGAGGGACAAGGGTCATTCTTGCATGGATATAAACAACAGAAATGTTGGTTGAAATCTCACCTTAATTCAACTCGTGATTGAATGACTATAACGGTTGACCTTTTGAAAGATTTCTTCCGGAAAGAGCAAGGGTCCACCTGGTTACCATGCTAAATTAAAGTTATGTTATATGCATTCCACAGATTTCCACGCATGAAATTTTAGCTCCGTTGTCACCATATTATCACAGTATACGAGATATTATTGTGGATAAGTTGATTATACATGTATGCACATTGCAGTGCAAAAAAAGTCAGGAAACTCGAGATGATATACAGTATGTACCTTAACACTATGATTGAAGCATTTCTTCGTTTTATGAATATGACCAAAGATGCTGTACAGGTACAGTAGTTATTCAAACTTTTTCAAAACATTGCTGCTAACTTTAACAAATTCCTATTTATATTATTAGAATGAAATAAGATCGGCTTAATTAGTAAACAAAAATGTCTTTTGTTTCTTACATGCACCCAAGTATAGTAGAACCTCTCTTATATGAATTCATCAGCACGTAGTTCCTGCGTTCCTGGCGCGGGCCTTAACCTTGGGAAAGTTAATTTAAAATTAATTCAAAAACGCAAAAATTCATCTTGTTTACAAAAGCCAACCGATATACAGTGAGGGAAAAAAGTATTTCAACACCTTAAAAATGTCGAATAACTTAATAAATATATTTTTGCAATGAAATATTTACTGAAACAAATGAAAGATAATCCAGACACAGTGAGACACTTTATAAAAATTTCAGCTTGAAACTATGAACATTAAATAAATCGTAAAGAAAAATAGCAAAATGAGTGGAGAAAAAAGTAAAAAAGTAATCCTGGGTGTTAAAATCCTGATTTATAATTTTAATTGTGTGTGAAGAGATGGTCTATTACACCCGCATATGTTCTAGCCTTTATGGTATCATGACTAAAATGAAAAAATTACATCACCTCTTTATTTCATCCCCCTCCAAACTCATGACAGTGCCACCTCCATGCTAAACTCTATGGAGTAAGTTTTTTCTGTAGAAAAGTGGCCGTGGATTTTTAATA
>JAQGBX010003846.1:0-16409 GCA_034698745.1 Megaphyllum sjaelandicum | reverse complement strand
GTCACGTGCAGGTGACGCACAGGGGATCGAAACGAACGTGCGTGTGACGTTTTCGCGTTGCCACGTGGTCGCTACACGTATAACTGGCTTGAGGAAGTTGTGTTCCACTCCATTACAAGGTTTTTCTTGTAAAAACTAATTGCTATTCGATTAAATAGCTGCTATCGTGCTGAAAATGTTTAGTTCTGTTTAGATGAATAACTGCTATGGTGTACAGTAAAAACTGAAATGTTTTGGCACTGTAATTTCAACGTTTTAGGTTAGGTTAGGTTAGGTTAGATAAAATTATTGTGCTCAATACTTCAATTTTCACTCTTATGTCAGAGTAGTTGTACATCTAAATAGCACTAAATTTTCAGGACGAACACATGCAGCCACGTGCATTTTCATTTTTAATTAACTACCGAGACGTTTCTTATATTTCAATGTAAGTTTTTTTTTTAAATTTTAGCTTAAATTACTGGGTTATGGCAGCTATTAAAAATAATATCACTTTGTTTTCACGATGAAAACCCTGCAATCACGTAACTACTTTGTAGTGGATGATTTACTGATCTAACTGATAACTTATTCCAAGAATTGCCTTTCAAAAATTAACCTTAAAAGCTATAGGGTTCAATGTATTGGACCTTATCAATTTATAAAAAACTTGTAAAAAGGTTTAGTGTATTGAACCTATCTTTTGTGTATTAGCAACCTTTTAGAACCTTCTTTAGAACCATGTTAGGGTTTCTACGAAGTACCTATAAAAATTCTCATGGTGTACGTAGCAAGGGAAAAAACCTGAAATGGTTCTATTTGGCACATCTTTGTTTTAGAGTGTAGGCGCAATTCGGTAACACACGATTTGTTAATTAAATTTGGGTACGCAGGCAGTGAAACTAGCTCTTTGTCAGTATTAATGCCAGGAGTCGAGTATCTACGCGGACATGAATACAATCAAAAAATAATAGGTGCATCAAAGCTGCGCACGTTATAAACAAATTAATTACAGCCACATTTCATGGCCCCATTCATTCATGGAAGCAGATGAAGGAGTCAAACCGATTGAATGTTTTAGAAAAGGCTCGTAATATAGCCGATGGATGTAAATTAAAAAGTGTTTATTCACTCATTCGTTTTATTACCACCGAGGAATCTCCAATCGGAACAACTCTATAGGTTGCTTGATGAGAGGCGCATCTTGCTGTTTCGCTGTAATTGCGGCACTTAAGCGTAAAATATAACCGAAATCGACAGTAGGCTATAGCCAACTGTACGATTAAGGTTGACATTAAAGTTTTTTAATCATCGACCCACGAGGGCAGGAGGTCCGCACTGCCGAGCCTTTCAATAATGTCGAAGACGAAATGCAGGGCTAAAAGACACCAATCGGCTGGATTAATGATGGTCGTGGCTTGTCTTCCAGAGCTAATTAATTTTCTAATTTACAACAGCTTGGGAAGACGAATTCACCCCTGGAAATTAGGTTGATCGAAAATCGAAAGGAGTAAGCTATGCGCGCATTTATCATCATATCATCGGGATGCCATCAGTCAGGGAGTGGTGTTCGAGCCCTACAAAAGGCCCATGCATCAAGACGCAACAACTGTGACATTTTGGACGAGAGCAGTTACGCGAAAAGAGCTAATTCAACGCTGTGCTTTTGCAATGGAAACATTGAAAAATGTGTGCACGGTGAAAGCCTGTTAATTCGATCAGCCATTTTGTTCGATCAAAGCTTTCAGAACGATGTTTTCCTATCCTGTCCTTTATTTTAAAAAAATCGCTTTATCAGATCACTCATCGCTTAATTCGATCATATTTTCCACATGTATATACATCGCAAATGTGCGAAATAAGTTTGAGCAGCTTTTATACAAATACAGACATGTTCGGATAAAGCGCAGGCATGTATCTATAAAGAAGTGATGTTTGGTTGGTTGCTTTCATGTATGACATATAAGGAGCGACGCGTAGCGGAAGTTTTTGTTTTGTACGCGTTTTGGATCATCGCGTCATCATGTATACAAAACGAAAAAAAAATCTTCCGCAACGGGGCTTCGTATGTTTTTGGTTATTTTATTATTATTTTTTTTTTGGCTGTTGGCTTCGTTTTTAGGCCTACTTACCAACACAACGTGAGTGTTTCTCATGTTTTTTAGCTTGCCCGTTGTTGTTTACAATGAAAATGCAATATTATGTTTTTTTTTTTTTCGTCTTTTATTGTAAAAGCTTCATGCTTATAATACTCTCTGGAATTGAAAGTAAAAACTTGGGAATGATAAATACATTGCATATCAATTTATACCAACAACGTTTATAGATACTAAAGTACTACCGTTTGTATTGATATGGACAAGTTCTCAATCAATACCGTCTGTTACATTGTAAATAAAAATTATTGTTTTGAGCTTCTGTTAGTAACATGTATACATGCGAATTGTCTTCAGCTTAACCATACTGGATTTATTTTTACTTTTAGCTGATAGCATTACAGATATATTTTTTGAGAATAACTTATTAATGATGGAGAAATTGAATTTAAGCAGAAATGGCAGTTGAGCTTTTGATAACGCTTGTCTCATATATGAGAATAAATTTCAGTTATCTCGGCGCAAGAAGAATTGATGAATTCAAATTACCAGTTATGGAACCATGAATATTAAATCTGATCTTTACATTTTATATGCCGGTCTGGTAGCTATATATGATATTCAACGCGCATAGTACTCAATTAAGAAAGTGAATAACCTCTTCTTTTTGTTTACTTTAGCATCACGGTTGCACTTTTGCGACCAGACTATGGATTATTACAATTTTAATTCCCCGTTATTTCTTTCAACAATGTAAAATCGAATACAGTCGAATTGACGGATTAAACACTTCGCATGGCTTATGAATAAAACGCTTTTATCTTTACTGGCCTTAACTGAGGACATTACAAATATTTCAATATTTAATATTATTTTCTGATGTAAAATAATCACAAGATTTAAAACTTTGGAACGTTACATTATTAGAACGAACGTTTTACAAGAAGAACATTTTGTTTAATTTCAACGTACAACAATTGATAAACGCCCTGATATTGATTAAATGGAACTTTAAAATGTATTCCAAGTTCTAAGAAGTGCATGTTGTCTTAATTATCAATTAAGATGCCTGACTATTTTGAGCATATTTCTGTTCGGACTATTCAACTATCACATGCATGAAATTATCCCAACATTTTCCATCAAACATTTTTAAGCACGAATCTTTTAAATCCAGGGAGCAAATCGTTCATGATGACCCGTAAGGTCATCACAGTTTATAATTATTTGACAACCCTTGACAACGTGTTGTTAAAATACGGTCATTTCACATGTTGATGCATTAAGCCATATCATGTATCTAAAAATTAACATTCTTACATCACACTTATTGCAATGCCTTAACAATTACAAGTAACAATGTCTTCAAGGGTCGGTTGCACCAACCGTCTGCGGTTTACTAACCTTGGGTTAAAATTTGACTCCAGGTTATCCTTTGGGTTAGATGTTTCTGTTTCACACTTAACTCTTAATAAAATAACCCAAGGGTAATTATGACACAAATGTTTAACCGGCTGAAACCAAAATGGAGGACACAAAAGAAACTAACTTTGACCAATGCTGCCAGACTGCGCATCCTTGCTTCCCCTGTTTGTGTGACCAGGTGGTGTAGCATGCAAAATTCCCTAGATTCAACAGATTCATCTGTAGTGCCGGCTTAGTGTCGTGCTTAGGGGTGTGCGGCCGCACAGGGCCACCACAAGGAGGGGGACCACCATTATTTCCCAAAAAAAAAAAAAAAAGGCCACCAATAGGAGCGACGGTAACCTAGGAGCGACGGTAACTATAGGAACGAAGGGAAAGTAGGACTCCTGACTTAACCGAGGTTAACCATGCCTACTGGCTGGGTTAACCTAGCTTTCTCTTCATTTTTTCCCTAACATTGCTTGTGTAATACAGCGGTGTGTTGACCTAGAGTTACACAGTAGGTTAACCCTACGTTATTCTCAAACCTCTGTTGGTGCAACCGGTTTTCGGTGTCCACAATGGACCTTGTGCAGGTTTCGTCAACACGCAATTATCACGTGATATTTTATTTATTTCATCGGCAAAAATTACCCGAAGGCAGTGCCAAGGCACGTTCGTTTAGCTGATTCAATGAAAAGATCACGTGATACGTAACTCTGCATAAAGTGCATAGTGTTTTTAAATGTAATATTATGACTAAATAGAACGAAATAAAATTTGAATGGGACATGCTTCTGTTTAGGTATAATATCGAAACCCTTCATCTTCCAAATATTCGATGTTGTTGCCATCGAAAAATTGCGCCGCCACCATCGAAGTGCAGGGAAGCAGTTTGATGTTTTAAAGTCAACTTGACGGCAGGTGCAATAGCGAGAAAAACCTTTTAGCTTAGCAACTAAACTGAAACTGGCATTGCATCAAAATAGTGTCGTTTGGAGTTCCCTGACCCAACTAATAAATAGCTCACAGGCTTATAGGGAGCAAGTGCAGCGGTGCATTATACAGTGCACTTGGCTCTACAACAGGCGATGTGGAAGGGGTGATGGCTGCCACTAAGTGCTGCAGCAAGAGTTTCGGTAACGTCGATGTAACAAAATTGAGCCCCAACACTCGCGGGATTATATATATCATTGAATTTAGTCTAATCATTCAACATAAATTTCCCGTGAAGGCTTCGGGTAAAAATGCTTTTTTCTCAACACCCGCGTATACCTGACTGGCATCGCAAAGCGAGAGCTAGAAAAAAAAAGCAATATGTGAGAGCTGGCAAAACACAGAGTGGAAATGAAAAATATAAAAATAAATAAGCAAAGGCAGTGAAAAAGAAAAAAAGGAAATGAAGAATCAAAAAGGAATTGCAGTTCAATAGAAGAAAATAGAAAGCTTTTGGCCTTTTAAAGTGCAGGTCTTGCATGCAAAGGCATTTATTAAATTACGGAAGGAGGTAGCCGGTGCGGAAATAACAAAATATGGATTTCCAGTAAGTCGAAAGGGCATTCTTGGCATTTTTCAAGCGAATTCGCTTATACCCTGCATGGCTACTCCGGGCTAAAACCCAATATGCAATACTTGTATTTTGAATATACGCGTGTAGAGTACATGTGTTTGAAAACACATCGTAGAAGATGACTATTGTTTTTTTTAAAAAAAATATTGCATGGGAATGCATGAAGCTTAAAGCAAAAAAAAAAAAAAAAATAGCCCTTCGTACCCGGCAAATTCAATAAAGTTCCAAGGGTACATTCGGAGAACTTGCGTTAATTTTTAAGAGTGCGACCGAACGGCGTTTTAATGCAATAATCTAATTTCTGAGGGAAAAAATTGAAAGTTAAGAGGAAAATTGCATTTCCGCTAAAACATTTCTCTCAAAAATGGTTTCCTAGGCTTAGTGCACATTTTTTTTCTAGCGGATACAAAAATTCATCATTGAGGAATTCCCTCATTGAACGGTAGTTCATCCATACTAGGGGGCACTCAGTCATAAGACTTGCTAAACGCACTTAACTTAAACAGTAGTGAAGTCACCATAATGGAATTTCGCAATTATTTTGAAAGTGAAAGATGGAATTTAAATAAAGCGTGTTTAGCGATAGAGGGCGTCCATTAATTACGTGAGACGTACGTTTAGAGGGGGAGGGAGTCGAGCCGAATCTCACCCAATCTTACGTGGGGGAGAGGGGTGGTCTCGGCAAATATCACGTAATTCTTTTTTTACATGGACATGTTGGTTCCAGTAGTCACTCTTGAGACCATACATGAGTCCTCGTGGACTGAACTAGACTGAATATTCTTTTACGAATTTTAGTAGTTCCTATTTAAGTATTTTATTGTTCGATTTTCTTACTGTGATTCTAGACTACGTTCTTAGTAGTCTTAAATACTAGTCTTAACTACTCTTAAATAAAAATAATTAAGCAAATTATGTTTTTTTAAATGAATCCAACGCAATCATTACGTATCTACGCTAAAAATACGCATTTTGAAAAATCTCACGTGAGATTATGGGGTGGGGGAGGGGTCGAGCCAAATCTCACGACATCTCACCAGGGGGGAGAGGGGCTCGAGAAATCACCAAAAGGACGCCCCCTAACGCCCTAAATCAAGTGCGGAAGGATGCTTTTTTGATAAAAGAAGGCAGCACCGAGGACCTCATTTTCAGCTGGTTGGAACAAAAAATACGTCGATTTAAAACACAATTTTACAATATAGTGCAACACAAAACACAATATTTTTGTTTTATGTTCCATAATTGTGTTTTAATTTTGTTCCTATGATGTGTTTCCAGGATATGAAGTCTTTGTGTTACAGGTGAAAAACATGTTTTCATTTTGGCGCCAACGCTAAAATTATCGATTAGGCTTGCCTGGAATCCAGAAATGCCTAGTAGATAATTTCTTTCGTTGGCGCCAAAATGAAAACATGTTTAGCACCTGTAATTTGCCATTTGAGTCCAACAATCCACCATGGCAATTAAACAAAATAGACCACGGCCCGGGAACTAAATGGCCGATTTTGCTAAAAAGTTTTATTTCTTGTTTTCGTTGTTTAAAAAAAAAACCTGGACTAATTTCAAAGTTTCACTCTAGAAGGTCAAGGATCATCCATAAACCGCCTGTGTCCCAATTTTCACATATTCTCTCCCCTTGGCCGGTCGTCCTGTATGAATGGCTCCTAATAGGAGTGGACATTTGTAACTGCCCTCATTTGCCTTCTGACTTCCCCTTAACTTCAAATATTTATTATACAGTACATTAAAACTGCAAAACATATATATAATATAATTCTTTTTTGAAATATTACACATTACATTATACTATTTTATTTATACATGTATATATAATATTTATTTTTGTTATATTTATATAAATTTATTTTTAAAAAAATTTGCCAAATTTTATATTCGGTAAACCTCGCAGGCATTTCATGGTGATGTTCTAAAATGATAACAGTACATTGATAATACAATTTAATGATTTAATAATGGAAAGAACTGCAAAAGTTTCAATTAAATTGAAAGTATTTATAATGTACAGTACATTGCGGCTGTTTTTCTTAAGCATTTTAGGGGTGTTTTTTTCTGTTATTTGATTTTTGAAAACATACCGATTTCACCTTTTTACTTCTATACGAATCTCATCCGTAATTTAATACCTAAATCGAGCTATGATCACTCGATTTTTTCCCCTCTTTGCTCGAATTCCTTTGAGGATTTAAAGGAATTTCAAATGTACGAATTGCTGAAGATGGTTTCGGATATACCGAAGGAAGGCAAAGAATAATTTGAGATTAAGGGTTTCGTAATACAATCTAAAAACAGCGAAATTACAGGTGAAAACGTCGAGGGTCTGACCCAGCTGGAAGCTATACCTACTGTAATCTCGTTGTTATATTATTAAATTGAATTTTTTATTGAATTTCTGAACAGTTTGTGAGGGCGGCCTCACACGTAGCAACTTTCTCTCTTTTTTCTACTTAGTCACGTGCACGCGTGGTAATAACAACAAGAAAATATATTTCAACCTCCCCAGTAAGCCTCTTCATTTTCTCCTTTTCTTTGAGAAATGTAAAAATTTATCTTGGACTACTGTTGAAAATAATTGCATTTCCAACTTCAGAAATGCAGATGTTAAAATTTGTTTTTATTTTATTGCAATGTGAATGCCGCCCATCTATAGGCTTACACTGCATTCGGAGAGAACCAAATAAACACTTTTTAGGCAATGCGTGGAATTGGTCAGATAATAAAAACTAAGAGGACGAAGGTCTTCAGTGAAATTTTCAAGAAAAACTACAATGTGTTGCATTCCATGCCTGAATTTGGTTAAAAACACGAAACTTTTACTTGGAAGAAATGTTCCAGTTTGAGCTGTGCAATCCTGAAATGTTGTCATCATAATTTAAGGAATGACGATATGATCATAATTTAACAAATTGACGTCATCCGAATTTCAATGAATGACGTCATCATAAAAATGTTATGAATAAAGTCATGATAAGAATTATTATGACGTCATTTATTTGAATTCTGATGACATCACCCATAAACATTGTACATTTTTTTACATATACTGTAATCGGGCATCTTGTCCTACAATTAAACTGGCATTTTTTGGAAATAATTGGACATAATCGGACAGTTTTAGGACATCCGAAATTCCAAAACTACCCTCTTAAGTCGGGGAAAGACATAGTTCTAAGTCAAAAACTGAACTATCAAGAATAAATAATTTGGTTTTCGTTTCTAGTAGACAGTTTCCACTTAACGTTTGGGATTGAGAAAATGCTTTTTTACTCCCTCCAAAAATTTTACCTTAAAACCTAAATTTACTCAATTATTTTCATGGCGACAAATGTTGGACTTCGCGGAGTCACTAAAAACAACTTTTTGTTGAAATTTTGTAAATTCGTACGCGAGCACACGTCCGTTTTTTATCCGGTTTCTGTCCGACTGAGGTTTCTCTGGGTTTCGTTTTGTTGTCCGGTCTTCGATCATCTCTTTTTTCATGGTGACTTTGCGTTTTATTTGAAATGTTTTGTCGGTGCTTTGTCGGCTACTATCAAATATATTTGAAATGGTAATTTGTTTTGTTAATGCCTTTACTCATAAAGGTAATAATCACAAAAGGTGTGGACTACATTTAAGATGTTCAATACAAATTTTGCATTAGATTGTTTACATGACTTACCCTCTAGCAAACTCCAGCACGGACGATCATTTAAGGAGATATTCTTTTTTTCCCACTCAATTTTCGAGTGGTTTTTCTTTTCCCCTAACCTCTATAGCGAAGTGTGTATTATGCAACTTAAAATAATCAAATACATACGTGGTGTACATGTACGTAAGTAGCACTCAAGCGCGTTTTCAAAGCAACGTTTACCGACCTTGTGGACCAATGTTTGATTTTCAATTTTTTATTTCTCAAGGATGCCTATTCATAAATTGCGCAAATTGATTAAATTTATACTCTTTTGTAAATGTTGACATTCACGTATAGATACCGCTACTGTCAATATTTTCATTTGTTAAATCATGGCAAGTTTTTTTTTTATTTTTTACACATCGAATATCCCGAAACACATCAATTATTGGACGTTTTGAAGTTTTGATAAAAATAATATAGGATAGATAGTTGAAATTTAAATATAGTAGCGTTTATGCTGAAGTGACACCAAATTTACACGAAATAGTACACGATTCTGAACATGATTATTTTAGTTCCTAAACGCTTTATGTATACAATTGTACATGTCCGTTATAAAAGTGGTGGGTTCATTTTGTTTGATTTTACTAAATGTGCACATCTGACTTTTTAGATATTGTCCGGTAGTTGTACTTTCCCACATCTAAAAAGATAGCTTGCAATGATACATTTAAAATGCATCTTTGACATGCAAAAGATGTCAAAGTCATTTATTGTAATATTTTTTAATACATTAAGTTTGTTCCTCGATATGCAGTTTTGTAAAATAACAATATTGAATGAAAATATATTTTATAAGATAACTTATAGAAATGAACTGCAAATTCATTTAGGTAAATACACTGTTTATCCAGCGATGCATTTTAAAAAACAAGCATTATTCAACAATGCAATATGAAAAATTATGTATATTTAAAAAGATTATATACGTGTAGGTATTTACAAATAGGTTTTGAATAGTGATTATTCTTATGCATTTTCAAAATCGTACCACAAATAAGTATTTTATTAAATCAATTTTAATTCGGTAACATTTCTGCTAAGAAATCTAAATTTTGAAAATATATCTTTTTAACATGAATTTGTAACGGCATTTGTATAGTTCAGTGAAAATGTATTTTAAATGTTATTGTAAAATATCTTATGAAATACCATCACAAGAATGATTTTTTTAGATGACATTTTAAAATATACTTATGTTTACTTATGAAAATATATTTAAAAACATATGTGCAGTATATTTGGAATTAACTCGGATGTTCCAATCTATACCTATTGTTAATAACTTTTAATTTCATTTTATATACATTTTATATATGTTTCTCTAAAATGTATTTCCAAAAACATGTTTATTATAAAAAATCCATTTATGAAAATATATTTTTAATTTTTTTTTTCGATGGGGGTCATGCACACTAAAGTTGTTTGTCAAAAATCGAAATGTAAGAATTTTAACATCTGCGTAAAAAGTAATTTACACATGACAAACCCTTTTTTGGCATATACAATGGTGATTAGTCCTTTCCGAATAATGCAGGGTGTATCGAAAATGTCATCGATGTATCATTTCATCATGTTTAACGTCTTTAACGTCCACTCTGCAGTATATATGAGGTCGCAACTTGAACGTTGCTTAAACCCGAGGTCTCCACCAACTCTGAAGTCCTATTATTTTCCATTAAAACGACCACCGTTAATTGAGGGAGATGTTTCGGAGACAAACAACCCATAAAACAAACACGACAATCGCGCTGTTATTTCCTATGTTCTGACAAATGCAAAGTTTGTTGTCGCATTAGGTTGTAGAAACGCTTCTTTGAACTTCCAAACTCCCGAGTAATTAGCGTTGAAAAAGCAAATTTAAACAGTGTCTTCCGTGCATTTCTGGGTCCCCAACATCAACATCAACGTCGACCGCCATGACACAGAATTCAAAAATAAATATTTTAATTCGGTATTAATTTTGAACCGGTCCCATGGGGTGTCCCTCAGGCTTTCTGGAAATGCGATTGAACGGCTTCGAGGTCAGCCTTTTGAAGAGAACAGAAATTTGGTCAATATATTGGCAAACGCCATCTTGAATTCTGGATAAAAAGTAAATAAGCCGGCTTTAGCCACACGGGTGTATCGGAGAAAAGCGCCACGCTACAATAAACAATTATCAATGAAATGCGGCCCAATCAAGGATTCTGTCTGCAACTCGGAGATATTGACTGAATCTGGCTGATTATGGGATTTGCTCTGAAATTTGGCGCTAGCGAAGATTTACTTCCTCGGAGAAAATGAATTTGGGGACTAGGCCAGATTCTAATAAAAAGGGACCCTGGCTTAGATGGATTACCGAGTGACCAGGCAGCGGACAATATCAATGACCCCCCATTTGATTATATATTTTTTTCAATTTATTGCTTTTATAAGAATCCCAGATTAAGTTTCCGCTAAACTGGGAAAGCTGAGTCAGGAAAGATATTGCCTTTTTATCTACGCCAATATATACAACCTAAATATATACTCAGGGTTTCCCCGGACCTGTAAAACCTGGGATTGTCAGGGAACTTGAAAATGACTGTATTGGAAATTCACGGAAGAATGATTTATTTCGAAATACCGTAAATACGGAATTAAGCGCCGGACCCGCAATAGCCGCCTGCCTTTAATAATCGCCGAGGTGGGGGGGGGGGAGAATTCCCCGGAATTTGCAAATAAGCGCCGGGGCGCTTAATTCCGCATTTACGGTAGTAAGGGAAATTCAACGTATTATAAAAATGTTGTCAAAATCCAAAATAAATGCTTATACTGTAAGTGGCTTGCTCAGGGCTCATACAGTTGCAAACTTTTTAAATTTAACGTCAAATTTGCAAAATTTTCAACACTTTCCGAGGACAAATTGGCAACATTTTTAACAGTTTCCGAGCACACATTTGCAATATTTTAGAAATTTCCCGAGGACACATTTGCAGCATTTTCAATTATTTTTTGAGGACAAACTCGCAAAATTTTTCCCGTTTTCCTAGTATGAATTTTCAAAACTGCCAGACATTTCGTAATACAAATTTGCATGATTCCTACCTTTTCCACGAAGTTTGTAAATTCTTCGAAATGTTCCTATACGTTAATTTTTACAAATGTTCAATGTTGTCCCGTGCCCATTTCTCAAAATCGTGAGTGACGCTGTAATATGTCAATTTTTACTTTGGCAATGATCAGGGAAATGTTCAAAAACCTGGAAATGTCCGGGTAGTTGAACAAGAAATTTATGTAAAAGATAAATAACGTGAGGTGGCGCTCGAATGACATCAAATGTGTCGTCTCTTCGTCGCCATGTCACGCATAAAGGGTGCGTTCTCGTTGAACTTGTTTCCTGTCGCATGCAAACAAGTGTCGCTTTAAATAGTGATAAGCGTCTGCAATACCGTTAAGCGACACTTGTTTGCAAGTGACTGGAAACAAGTTCAACGTGAACGTACCCAAACACCGTAAAGGCCGTCACTCACGGGGAAAATTATATCTGGAAACTTGGCAAGTTTAGGCGTGTCCGAAAAGTCATGAAGCGCATGTTTCTGAGCATTTTACTAACCATGGCTTTTAAAAAGGAAAAGTTCAAACTGAAAGTATAGTTAAGACTTCATTGACAAATTAAAACATTTCATCTCTCGTAATTAATTCACATTCTAAAAAACAACTTTTTAAAAAAAAAATGATGTATTTCCAGATATACGTTTCCTCGTGTGTGACGGCCGATTTATTTAGTAAATATATTTCCGCAAATAGGTTTTTCCCCGTAACGAGATGCATATTTGTGTGCCCGGGGCCTCGCTTTTCATTGAAAATGGGCCTTTTGTGGTCATAGAATTCGCTGCACTTTTAAGTCGCCCCTCGGTTCCACGGTTGCTGCAGAATATATGTCTGAGTTTTTACCCCCTGCCACGAAAGTGTAGAAAGGAGCTCACCGATTAGATTAATAAAAAGGATGACTTCGAAGTTTTCTTCACGCTCTTTGCTGCGAGTCAATCGTGTTTTGATCTTTTTAAGATTCATCAGCCCGCATTATTATTGTTCATCGCTAAAATAAAAGCAGATGTTATACGATTAATCTCATGTTTTCAGGTGTCAATACCTGAACAGAAATAAAGTGCAAAAAAATGCAGGTGTTTAAAAGTGACAGATGTTAAATGAATGGAGCATTTGGGTTTGAAAAGATGTCACCCAAGTAGCGTGGGAATGGCGGAAACACAATGCTTTCTTCAACCCCCCCCTGGTGAGTGAAACTGGTTGAAATACAAAACAAAAACACGGAGAATGTAACGTTTTGAAAGCGTTGAAAACATTTAATTGCTCGGACGATCTAGTTATTTAATGAAATTTGCGGAGCGTATTTCCGAGCCTTTTTGTTTGCAGAAATGACTTAAGAAACAATTTCAAACAAATGCTCTAAACGTCGACGAACGATCTGTCTTCGCATTTTTTTTTAAAAAGAGCAGAAAAGTCTTAAGGGGCTGTGTTTCCTCTATCATAATACATACCTGTATATGACGGGGGCAAATCGAAAAGCGGTTAATCGGACGCTCATTGTTGGGGCATTTTGTGCAGTTTTTCACACCAATAATGAGAAAAAAATGAGTTGCGGATGCACGGCCTCTGATTCGGAGACTGCGCATGCTCGGAAATTTCGTGAATCGTGGTTTTGAGTTAATCCTCGTTTTGCAAAATGTACTAAATATCAAAAAATCGAAAATTCGGTTGTCTGTTAACCAGACAGATTTATACCAGAGTTCACAGGGACCTGGAAAATCTGGAATAGTCAGGGAACTTGAAAATTTCTGGACAGGTCAGGAAAGAATGACTTATTATGAAAAGTTTTTTTTGCAAAGTTGTTTTGAAAATCCCAAAATGAATACTTCTACGTGTTAATTTGCAAACTTTGAAAATTTTCCCCGTACAAATATGCAAGATTTTCAGCAGTTTATGAGACAAATTTGAAATTTTTTTAACCTTTCCGAATATACAAATTTACAAGATTTTAATGCAAGCACAGATTTTCGAAAAATTTCCGAGTACAAATTTGTAAATTTTCAAGATTGTCCTCTGTAGATGATGTGTAAAATAATGAATATTGTCCTGTGCAGATTTTGAAAACTGGATAACATTGACATATGTAAAGATTGACTTTGTAATTGGTCAGGGAAATTTTCTCAAAAGCCTAGAAAAGTCAGGGAAGTTGAATATGGAATTTTGGGGGGACCCTGTACACTGTATTATGAGAGCAGAGTTGGGCAAAATTTAGTTGAAACTAAATTTTTTCTCAACTCTGAATGAGATAAATGGAAGAGTTGTATGCAGAATAGCATTTCATCGTTGATGTGGTGTTCCAAATCTTTATTTATACCACGTGATTTGCCATTTGACAATTCTCACTTATTAACAGACTATTATTAAAAGTAATGTAATGTATAAACATGCATGTGATCATATTAGACAGAGTGGGTTTAAGGTGGGTTTCGGTTCAATTTTATCCAGAAACTTTTATGGATTCCCCGATCCACGCTTCTTCAGAATTAGTTGGCCAAAACAAAGACTGACACCTGCATAGTTTTTGCGCATTGTTCCCAACCTCGCAACTGTTGGTGGGTAATTTGTTCTCATAAAAGCATACTTTCATCAATAGAAAATGCATGAAAAAAAAATTGGTTTCAAAGGCATGTCCGCACTTTTTTCAAACTTTGTCAAAGTAGCTGTGCTAATGTCGTGAGGGTAATTTTTTTAATTTCCATCAGTGAGCATGACTTCGTGGTTACTGCATTCATAAGAAACGGACAAAGAAATGAGAGTGGCTTCTAAATAAGAAAAAGAAGTATTTTTTATTCGTAATTATAAACAGGCGAAGAGGAGGAGGAGTTCACAATTAATGTGCTGGAATGAAAGGAAAAGTTGGCCGAGGGACCACAGCTATGAAATCAACACTTTGAACATTGTTTCGGAGCAGTTCTGGCGTGGTAAATAGAAACAAATGCACAGGTGGAGGAATCGGTGGCCAGCCCCAGACAAAGGTGACACTGACCTCGGGGTCAAGCCGACTATGACGTACAATTTTTGCGCTTCAAATGACGCCTTGAATTGATATGGGGCGGGGGGAAGGTGCAACCCTAGAATGGAGCCATTAGCCCGTCCAGGACCCACAATGGCCACCGAGCGCTGCATTCACACCAACTTTGCCACACATGAGACGATGTCGTCATGACATTAAAAAGTGGTGAACTTAAGCCGGCCGGGTCATGAACTTGGTTTTCTAATTATAAATTAGTTTGGAAACTTAAATTTACTCGGCCATTGCTTAGACCAAATTCTATTAAAATGGTACGATTTGCTCATGCGAGCAAGAATGAGCTTTCCCAGACTTAAGGGGGTAGTTATGGAGTTTTGGATGTCCGATTAATTGTCCGAATAATGGGCAATTATTAATGAATGCCGCTATTCATTAAAATGCGCGTCATTAGTTAATGATGGTGCCGTCATTCGTTTAATAATTAGTAGAGGGTGCATGGTTATGGGGTTTTGGATATCCGATGTTCAAACAAATATCTGATGATAAACAGTATGTCAAAAAAAATGCCCGATTAAATCTTAAACAAATGCCCAAATAAAAATATGTTTGATTTAATGTTAAAGAAAATGACCGATTAAATCTTCGAGAAATGGGACATTTTAATAAATGATGCCATGCATTAAAATTCGGATGAGGACGTCATTCATTAAAATTCGGATGATGGCGTCAGTTGTTAAACGTCATTTGTAAAATTTTGAAGATTACATCATTCGTTAAATTGTGAAATTATGATGACGTCATTCATTTCCCTGTATATTCTATATGTGCAGCGCCAGATGTATTTCTGGCGTATTCCGTCGAGTGTCTGTGAGATGAAAGGGAAATAGCTGAAGTTTTGGCGGTGGCGCTGCTATCAACGCTTCGTCTGCACGATATCGATGTTAAACTGCAGACGACAGTATATCGTATCTATCGTGTTTCCTCTGTCGTCTGCTCAGTTTTGTCAATATGGTTTGTTGCAGTGCATGTGTACGCTCAGGTTTTGCAGAACTAGCTTCTATAAATATTTTTATAGAAACAATAGTCCACGTTGAAATATTGGGGTTTATGGTTTTTAGTTTTGGTTTGGTCCCTAGTGAGTACCCGAATTAACACTGTTTGGCAAAATAATTCGTTTGAATATCAACTTTCTGGCGAACTTGCTTGGTTAGCTAAAGAAATATTAATTTCTTTTTATGTAGAATAATTTAAGATCGTTGAACCTTGAATATTTGTATAATTTGTTATTTATGAGAATGAATGCCTGTAATTTTAGTCAGAATGTTTGGATATACAGTATATATTTTTTATCATTGTTTAGATTAAGTCGTGACATCGTGTAGCCAGAATAGCAGCAGTCAAAAGAGACTTAATTCTGGCATGTTTTTTATTCTGAAAAAAATGAGAATCTGAAAATGCTTTCAGGATTAAGCATGCATGTTTTTTTAACCAAGTTTCAGAACGATACGAGAATAACGTGGTGTATCATTTCCATCATTTGAGCCCTTGCACTTTCCGATTTGCCCTTAGTCATAATCGCATGCATTTTCTCCGCATATTCGGTCAATATCTGGCTTATTTTTT
>JAQGBX010003845.1:0-16414 GCA_034698745.1 Megaphyllum sjaelandicum | reverse complement strand
CCTCGTACTTTTGGTATTACAGTATGTCAAGATAGGAGAAAATACGTACATTTAAAGGAATAGCAACACACCGAGGAAACAAACGAAACTTGGTTTCCGAAACTGTAAACTCTGCAGTTAACGTAACTGTATGGAAAAAACCAATTCGTTCTAAGTTTACGCAAGGTTCGGAAATAAAGTTTCAGTTTAACTCCATTAACTCCTGATTTTTGAACGCTTAATTTTTCAATATTCTTAGTCGCTTACATACATTTACCCGGCCCAAAATGACTGCCGCAAGACTGCTTAACCTGTTGCGCCATTTTTCGATTAAACATGCATCCAGCGCTACTTTAACGGCTCGTTAAAATGCTTTTGGTAGAAACGAGCTTCTCCTAAATAGAGCTAATTTAATCAATCGTAGACTAATTAAATACTTATAACTTAATTATTTGAAGGTTTAATGAACCGCCGATTTTAAGTAAACATCGTTATTCGATTATCTAGTTCCGATTTCATGAGGACCCTTTTAAAGATACGTCTTGCAGGTTTATAGAAGACCGAGACACGCATCATTGCATTAGTTTTTTAAACAAAATACGATAAGGCGGTGCGATGTCGTGTTGCTACCATGTATACATCCCAAAATATAGTATTAAGTATTACGTAAATGAAAGATTTAGTATAATGTAAATTTGCGATCAATGGGGACGGAGAAATTTTTTTTGATCATTGATCGGAGATGAAAAACAGCAAATGTACTGAACATCAAAATTCAACTTTTCTTGTTTTACTTCTTGATGGCGAATCGCCGTATTAGGGAACAAATTGCTAACAAACAAATCTCGTCGAGCTCAACAAATATCACTCAAATGCCGGATGTAACATTGAGAGTTTCGCGGTTTCGTATTACGCAGAAATTCTCTCTGGACCATGAGTGAGTCCAAATACAATTAGCGCTAAAGTCAAAAACGTAAACACGGCCAGCATTTTTCGTAACGATTAATGATAAACAAATCAGCATTCAGAAATAGGCGTAGTGGTAATGCGTCAAAACAGCGGCGTATTGTTTGGGCAAATGTTTACATCGCAGCACCAATTTACGACTACAGTTTCCTCGCAATAACCAACTTGGGACTTCATAACTGAAATATTAACTGGTTGCGCGATCACGTTCAAGAGTGACTGGACTTCGCCTCGTTTTCGCGGACCAACATCTGTTTTTCTGCAGTTCAGAGCACGACATGCAGAATGAGCAAGGAAATAGAAATTCGTCTGCTCGAGCTGCTACAGACTTGCTGATTGCATATTCCCACTGGCCAGCATTTCATCAGCGGAAAAAATAAAGCGCTATAGCTAATTACGTGCAAAAGATAATTCAATTTTGAATTTAAAAATTCAATCCTCGATCTCCACATTGTAAAATGGTTGCTCCTATAAATATAGTAAAATCGCAAAATCGTAGAAATGCATTTTTAAAATTGGCACGCCCGTTAACATTTATCAATGTTAATTGCTTCAATATATGTTGGTATTATATGACCGACAATCTTGGAGTGCGCATCATGAAACCGGGTGCAAGCAGAAAAACTAAGACCAGATAGAAGACAAAAAGCCAGCAGAAATTCGACTGAGCTGTATAGCCCCACCTACCGAGAGCAGAATGCAGCAGAGCGGAGTGCGCATGCGCTACTACTGCAGCAGAAAGAATTCTGCCCAGTTAGGCATTACAGACGCCTCCGCTGGAAGTGACCAGTATTATGCAACGGTCAGTTTCAAACTCCGATTTACTCGAAACGCTTTTTCTTTTTGACACGACAATGCACTATTTTTCATAGCAATTCTTTGTAAACTTAAAGGGAAAAAGTACAAAGAAATGCGGTATTCTTGGAAAACAAGAGCCGCTCATTTAATCAGTTTGACATTTTTATGAGCTTAACGTTTAACGCTTAAAGCTTAACGTATACAGCCGAACCTCGTTATGACCAACACCTGAGGACTTCAAATTTGTTCTTTTTAAACTGTAATTTGTATAGTAAGAAGTCAGAAAAAAACCACATGATTTTAACAAAAAGAACCAAAAGTCAAAATGTACTTGCACTATCGAGTAAATGTTTTGTTACACAATCTCTCGATGCATACAATTATAATTTACCCAAAATATTCCTCGACATTTTCTCAAAAAAGCTCTGGATTCGTTTCAAACGAAACTCAGCATAGTTACATACTTGGAAACTCGAAAATTCCTTCGTTGTTATCGAAAATTTGTATTTTCCGAGTTCGTTTGAAACGAATATTTTATATTCGTATATACTGTACATGTACATGTACATATACGCTAGGACGGGAATGCGCTTTGTTAATTAACAAACCTTTTTCTGACAGTTCGTCTTAATGAGGTTAGGTTCTACTAAAGCGTTTAAATTGCTTATAGGCCTATAGATGCTGATTAAGAGTAATGTAATATTTTTTTATGACTTGGAGGTTTGACTTATACTTTGCATTATGCCAAATGGTATTACGTACTGAATGTAGCGTAATAAATCGAATGCTTATTGCAGGCGCTTACCAATTTGTGTGTTCTTATACAGAATTATAAGAATTATAGAATATACATGTACATTAGAATAGAATTTGACAATCAGCAGTTACTGTGAACTCTCTCGTATTACACGAATAATTAAGTTTCAAATCTGATTAGATTTTTCCTAAACAGTGGAAAGATTGTTTAATCTTCATAATAACTTTCTATTTCTTAAAAGTTCACAATTACGTAATATTCTGACGCCGACAATGGAGATTGTTGTGGCAATCAGATTCCGCATCCGGGCGTTTTTCCGAGGCAAACCGGAACACTCGATGATTGCTGCGTCATTGCGGCATGACATTTACAATTGCGGAACCAGCCTGGAGGCCCATTAGATGTAATAAGATTAATGTTAGGAGTAACGTTAAGAGGCTTTTTTACCAGAGAAACAACATGGCGACGGTATTCCGAAAATCCATCGGTTTAATCGAATTCAACGGCGGCTAATTACTTTTAGAATGCGGGCGATCTTTGCTGCTCTCACCTTGTGGACTTTTCTACCACCCTCTTTTAGACTTAGTCAAAATTAAGTTGGCCAAAACTTCATCAAAAACATGCCAACTTTTGAGTGACACTGCATGGCGCCAATTGCAGAACTGGCGGAATCATATCGATTAATCAAACCGATTGATTTGTTGGCTAATGGAGTTTCATGGACACCATACCCGAAAGGCAAAAGTGCTCAGTAGCAATGATGGAAAGTGGAGTCAATAAATGATTATAGGTCTATTTGAGGTCGTAGATTCACGCAACATGCAGGGAAAACTCATCTGAAGTCAAGTTTAGGCATGTCATACGAAAGTTATTCTCGTTAGAACTTTCAAGGTTATTGAACTTATGGATACACTTCCTGTTAATAATAATCATTATCATAACCTGCATAGGCTACTTTCAACGAACGTGTAAGTCTTGTTAAATGTGACGTGATGCACAGCACAAAACAGCATCTGCACGTCTTGAACACGTCATGTTAGTTAGTTCGTAAAAGAAAAAAACTTGTAACAAAACGCGTGAAATGTGCTGTGCTTTGTTAATTAACAAACCTTTTTTTAGTGATTAGGTTCAGAACAGGCCTTACAGAAGTTAAACAACACAATCTAAATCTAAAACAAGGTTTATCATTGAACGCATTGCATGCATGATTGGTATCAAAACGAAATTACATGTAAAAGCTCTTCAATGCGTGACATGGCTGCAAAGTGTTTCTAAAACGTGCTTTTAAATGCTAACAATCAAAAAATTAGCACCACTAAGCATTCTGCATTGGACCAAATAGTATTGACTATTTGGACAATGCATGCATGGTGCATTCATCGATATTTATGCAGCTTCCTATTGTGGACCCCCAATCGTTTGATTCCTGTTTTTCATTCATTGGAAGGGTTCGATTGCATTGCACCGCTGCTCATCGTCGAGGGAGCAGCTTAGGGGAATTCCCCATTAGCTGAATGAAAGTCATGTTCTCTGATCTTATGACAAGCAATACATCCGTCGATACATGATGTCATATCGATTCATACGTACATCGCCGATTGCGCAAATATTTATTTAGAGCAGGGCGTCATGCACGAAAACTCTGGCAACATTAATTACCGTGTTACATAATGACGTAAACACTCCATATTGCAATGACTATCATTTCGATGGACACTCACTCTTCCGCGACACGATGTCCAACGACACACACTCGTAGTTATGCATGTACTGTATTTTCTTTTGATCACTTTTATCACCACTACATAATCTTCCATTATAGCTATCACCAAAGTGGCGCCACCAACATTTACAACTAGTGGCGCCACTCCTATAGCTCTGTTGACAGCTTTTTTAGTTGGAAATAAATGAATGGAACGCGAGAGATCAAAATCAACACAACTTGATTTTAAAAAAAAATTGATTTTCACTGAAATTCTCAAGATTTTGAAAATGAAATTCTTAATTCGGACAATTTCAGAAACATTTAATTTGATATGGTGAAATTTCATTTTTGGATTCATTCAAATTAAATTCGGAAAACATAATTAGCAAGGAGCACTAATTTCGATTCCTAAAAAAAGGAAAAAGATTATCGCATTGAATGTGAAAGTAATTGCTAAATCCTCAGTAAACGATATTTAAATTCGAATTGAAAATATTTTCTTTTAATTTTCAACCCTGTCAAAGGACGTTTTTTTGCAAATATCAGTTATCTTCAAAAACAATACATGTAATTGTCGTGAATAGGCAATAAAAACGTGAATACTATACCAAGTGATAAATATGGTTTAAAAAAATGTAAGGAAACTGACGAATCAACGCTAACCGTGTATTTGGAATAGAGTATGCACTCGATCCATAGTGACTAACTAATAAATAATTCAGTCCCCATGCATGCAGTATGAAAGCAAATGCAAGATCCATGCGTCAATTTTCCCACATTATTCATCCTCCCAATTTTTTTTCTGGACTATTATTCCAAGGCTGTAAATTATGAGACTTCAGTCCAAACCAACACTCGCAATTCGAATCACCACAAGCTGGACTTTCTCAATACATGGCTTATTGCGCCCCAAAACGCCACTGAAGAGTGATGTTTTATTCTTTGATCGGCCAGTGTCTGAAGTAAAGATTTATGCACAAGCCCTCCAGCTGCGATGAAAATCCACAGAAATGACCACATGGGCCTCTCCTCAATCTAAATCCCCGTCCATCATGTCCACCATTATGAAATGACCACAATAACGCGCCTTCGTGGTCAAAGACTCAAAAATCAGTGATATTTGGTCTGGACAAACCCTTCGTTGCGGCAATTCACTGCGGCATCAAAACTTCCGGTAGTCACATCTAGCTGATGTGCTTCTTTAGCCATTTTTCAGTTGATGATGGATTGAAGCATATGCTACCAGACTACCAGTGTATGAAAATACTGATCACAGCAAGGGTTGAGTTGTCAAAAAACATATGGAAATTGGGTCGATATTGAAAGTTGGCACAATATGTGAATTTGCAATTTCCAGAAACAATGAAATTGATAAATCAGGCATCGGGAAGTTACCGGAATATAAACGCAGTATCGAACAATTATACTCTACAAAACATCAAATGGAGTTGTGATTCCTTTTCTTTTGCCTTCAACAAAACAGAAAACATGAAAACAATGTCCAGATGTAATGAATTTTAAAATACTTTTTAAAAGGTGATCTTTATTTAAATTATTGTATTTTAGTATTACACATTCATTAAGTGCAAGATATGATATTTTGAGCCTATTTTATAGCCGAGGACCAATATTTTAAAGCATCATTGATTTCAATAATACAAGTTGCTTATCGAGTTTAGGAAATACTTTTGAGATCTCGTCTACTTATATCTTCCCATCTTCGTAGGCTGCATTGGCATGACAACATCTTTGCCAGAGTTACACCTTCTGCAAGTTCCGCACAACGCAGAAGTTATGCATCCCCAGTGAACAATTTGAATCTGCTTCCACCTCTAACGTATAGTGCTGTAGGGAAATGCATTTGACTAGACTACTTGTTCAGCATGCTCATAATTCATTTGAAAAATCTTTGGCAACTGCCATCATGCGTGAATCAAGGAGGTGATTTCTGACTTTCGGCACAAAAATGTGACATTCACTGAAAATGAGGGCAAGAGGGCTAATTCTAAAATAAACTAAACTACCCCTGAACCCAGTCTTGTAGAAATAAAGAAAACAGCCCTGTGGAAATGAATCAGACTAGGTCAGAATTTCAAGCAATCCATGACAGTTTTTCAAGCCATGGCAGAGTAAAATTCAACTACCTCAGTTGTGCCATGATAGGGCAAAAATTCAACAAACAATCGTTGTGCAACCAGAGCAGCCATGTTTAGACGAGTTTTGTTACACGGAAGAAAACAATTATGATTTTGGAAAACTATGTACATGTATATTGCACATGTTGCTAATTTTACTCGTGTAGACACTACATCATATACCAGTAGGTCGACTCCTTGTCGGCCTTTTGATGTAAAAGTGGAAAACAGGGATGCAGCGCCACCTCACCTTGCTTTAGTATCGCTAACCCATCGCATGTAAACGGATACTTTGCATGGTAAAAGAAAACTAAAGCAAACACTGTGTTTATAAATAAACCTTCCTCTCATCGTTTTTTTTTTTTACATCTAACAATTTTAACTGAAATATATTAAAATAATTATTTATTTGATAGCATATTTATGATTAAAATTAGAATGCAAGTTCCAGCGACAGTATCAAACAATAGCTCAGGGCGTCATGACTGATTTTTTCTCACAACCACTGAAAACAACCTATATGAGCATTATACAATTAAAAGAGTTGTCTAAAGGTGGTGTATCTTATTTAATAATACACATTTTGTTGACGCCATTGCATGCAAGCTTTGGTGATGACATGTCTCTTGATGCAAGGAATGGAAACAACAACCAGGAAAAAGCGAATCATGTCAAGAATAAATGCATGTACATGTGTTCTTACATCTCACACTACCATACACCTGAATGCATGTCATGTCATGTCATGCGGATATCTTAATTATTCCAGCTTCATCACCGCGAATGTGCGACAGTGTCAGGACAAGCTGCTCAAACTTCAGTTTTAGGAACAAAAATTGCAAATTTCCAGAAGAATGGCAGGGCATCACCTAAGCTGATGGCGCTGCTATACCCCCAAAATTCTCGCATAAATTAAGCGCCAAATGAGGCGTCTATACCCAAAGGCATTTAATATCTCTTGACGTTGACAAAACGGCAATCAATAGGAAAACATGCGGGCGCTTTTCAAAATAGCCCATGCACGGATGAAGCGCTTGCTTACACTTTTTACTCTTAAGTAAGTAAACTGCGTGAGTTTTTTTAAGTGCAAAAAAACGCGGGAAAGACGTGTCATTAGCAATTACCTTGTAATGGAGAGACAGACGGAGCCTCATTTGTCACTTGGTAGTTGCGCTGTCTTCTCTCGTCTTAACGAGTTGTGTTCGACAAGAATTTCTTCAGTGTTTCTGGCGCAGCTTTTATTAATGGTGGCGAGGTTGCTCTTGGAAACTCTGAAAAAACAGGGAAAGGATTTCATAGTCAATATCTCACATATTACTTAACGGTTTTTTTCGAGTTAATGTGGGTTTACAAAAAAGGGCCGACATGATTTCAAAGCATTAAGGTGGCGAACACAAGTGGAATTTCATTTGACATCACATCGAAGGAAATTTCATCAGAAGCAACGTAACTTTTCCTATAATGCGCATCTACGTTACTCGCGTTAAACGTGGCAGAGAGTACTATAGGTGTTCCATCAACCCCACGTTTAAAAATATTCAAATTCATATGAACTCATGCGTAAATGAAATGCACATACGGTAACGTCATTCGTACGCAAAACAAAATGAACTTACATACATTAGCCGTACTCAGGAAATGTCGTAGCTTGACGTAGATGGAAAGCGTAAATGTAAATGTAGATAAAGTTCCGTCTGATGGCGCGTGCGCACTAAGCATTTTTCTCTACGATATATCGGATAAATACATTTTAAACATAATTTGTTAACACGTGTATATAAATCCATTTTACATGTAGCATATACACTGTATAGGTATTCAACATGTTTTTTTTTCACGTAGCAAACATGGTTTTTACACGTAAAATACTCGGGACATAGGCCTACTATGTAAAACAACTGTGCGTTACATACGTAGAAAACACGTTTGCTATACCTAAAATACATGCATGCGATATGAAAATGTACGTAAATAAATGTTTTACACACCATCACGCATTACGTGTGATGTTGCATTGTTACAAAATTGTTGCATCTTTACAAAAACGTACACACATTTTCCCGAGCTTTTCCACTACATGTATTAGCTTGCAACCCCTTCGCATGCACATGCGCGCTTGCATGTTTTCAAACATGGGTTTATAAGTTTAAAACAAGCTGGGTTTTGACGCTTCTACCACGCGCTATCCGATTATCCTATTCTCCATGCACGCATACATTGGACGTATAGGCCTAGTCGTCCCATAACGTCTACATATTCTGAAGTGCGCGCTCGCCAATATTGACAAGAAGTCGATCATCCCTAGCTATTTCATCACAACAAATATTTCAGGAAGCGAACGAATTTCCATTGCAGATTCCTCGGCTCCGTGCATCTTGCGTCGCTAATTGCGTCATTTTCAGCCATATAGAAGTGGCTTCGTTCCCAAATCTCAATGGCACAAATTGAGAATTCAACGGATGTTTGCGCAGGGTCTTCGCGAGAAAGCCAACGACAGGCTTTAGAAAATGAGAATATATTGGCATGAACGTCGATAAACAACATCAATCACGACGAGTCCTCTTTACAATTCGCATGATCGGAAAACTCGAGGGGCATTGCTCGACAAACAAGAAGAAGTAATGGCAAAAGTCGCCGCAAAACTAGCGCAGAATGGCTGGTTGTACCAACTTAGGTTAAAATTTGACTCCAGGTTAACCAATTATCTCTTGGTGAAAAATCCCCAGTTATGGAACCCGTGTTTAACCTGCTGAATCATAAATGGAGGATGGGAAAGGAAATAACTTTGACCAATTCCGCCAAATCGCGCATCCTGACTTCCCCTGCCTGTGCATGTGACCAGGTGATGTAGCATGCACAATTTCCTGGCTTCCTCAGATTCATCCGTAGTGTCCGCCATGTTGGTTTTCATAATAACCCGAGATTAACCCTGCCTACTGGCTGGGTTAACCTTTCTCTTCATTTTTCCCCTAACCCACGTTTGTGCAATACAACAGTGGGTTAACCCTAGGTTATTCTTAACCTCTGTTGGTTCAATCGGTCCTTAGCGTGTCTTCGTCGAGTAGCTTTCGAGTATAGGGGCGAACTTGAGCCTCGCTTCATTCGATATTGCCTTCAATTTCATCAAACACGACTGGCTTGCTTACCGCTCAGGCAGGATTCAACGAAAATTCCTAAACTGCATGCGACTAAACAAATTGTTGATACCGTTTGTAAAATGCTGTTTTGGACGTTTGCAGAAAATCTTCCGGTGGATTTGGTAGAGGAAAGGTCAACTGTACAAAAGCAACCAATGAGAATAGTATTTTTTGTGTCAAACGCCTTTATCTTCCAAAACTGCGAATTGCTTTTTTTTCGAGGCTTGCTGTTATGCGCAAAAAACGACACACTGAGCAGTAAACTTCTTAATTACAGAAATTAAAGCCAATTATCTATCCAAAAATTCATTCGTTGAACTCATGAGATGCATTCAAACATATCAATTTGATTTAAAATACCGTTGACCCCAATTTCAGGCATGGAAGATGGATAATTTTCCTTGACCATATCATGTTCCGGACGTTAATTTCCAGAAGAGCATTAATTGTGGCGCAAGATAATTTCAGAAAAATGTGGAGGAGTTTACGTGAATTTTCAGCGTCGTAGATGTACTTTTAGAAAATAAGATTTAACTACATGTACAGTAACAGTATAAATATACTTAAGATCCTTGTGTAAATATTTGTTGGCGTACATTAAACGCGAGTTAGCTCAAATGTTTGCGGATATAATATCCTCCAAACAATATGAACTCAAGGATAATTTAATTTTTTTGGTAATTTGTATGACGCGACGTTACACCGCGATGCTGATAAAATGTTGATTAATCTCGTTTTTTGTTGCGTTTTCGTGTGCGTGCACTCAAACATTATGTTCATAAAACCTAAATAGATAACAAATATCAATAGCTGCACGCATGCAGAGGAATGTTGATGGTACAGCTTAATACCGCATACTTCCGCCCCGAAGGAAATCTTAGTTCGCCATTGCTGTTTTCTCGTTTAAATTGGCTATTTACGTATCAAAATAGCAAAAACGTTCAGTTTTAATATCGGCTTATATTACACGCAATAGCTGCTATAATTCAGTCGTACGGCTGCTCCGCTGCACTTTTGCGGGCGAATAATTTACCATAAACGGCATTGTTCAGACGCGAACAAAAACCCTGGTGGTAATTGGAAGCTAATGGCAAGTTTCAAAATAGAAATAGCAATTCTGAGGTGATTTCGTTGCCATCATATAAAAGATCTGTTCCGGCAACGCTACGAGGCTGGTGAGGGATTATGCTGCCATTTTCAGCGTTTTCTGTGAAACATTAATCCCGCGGATTGTGGGAGTGAACATCCGGTGTCGTTAAGCGAGGCGAAAATGGGTAACAAGATAGACTGATGCCTGCTTTCGCTATATACAATGCGGATGCGACAAAGGTATGTGGAGTGGATCACTCAATTATAATCTGAAATAGGCTACACTGTAAAAGTTTCACATCACTGATTTTTTTGTAAAACATTAGATGCCATTATTAATTTTATAAAAAAAATTAAGAAAGTTATTCAGTTATAACAATGGAATAAATGCACTACATGTAGTGTCGATTAATTTTAATAAAACATTTTATGGTGAATTGGGAAAACGCTGGCATAAAATTGATGAAATATTTGTTTTGCAAATTTAAAAAGCTTTGCCGAATTTTTGTCAAACAAAATCGTTTGGTAATCTATACATGTATATATAAAAGGCAAAACGCATTTATTTTGTCTGTGGCTGGGTTTGTTTGATTGTTCATTCGTTGTGGGGCCATTCGAAAACGAGGTTTCCATTGGGCGCGTAGGGGGTATTTCAGAAATTTGCGAAAAAAAAAATTTCAGAAATATTCGAGTTTTTTTTTTTTCAGAAATTTGCGAATTTTTTTGCAAGGGTTCTGATCTAACCACGTACATGTATAAGCATTCGTTTTGGATTTTGAAAAAATTAACCGAATTAATTTTACTTTATTTAATTCATTTATGTATTCGTTTTTTTTGTTGTAAATTTATGATTCCCCTTCAGGCTAATAATTAATATTGTTTGAATGATACATCTACATTATATTACTAAACTATTTCACATACAATGTAATCAACTGTCTTAAATTTTGTTTTCCAAACGAATGTTTCGTTGCCCAAATGTTTATATCGAGTGCTTTCGTTTTGAAATTATCGTACGTTTTATAATTCCATGCATTCGGAACAATGTTTCATTCAGCCAATAAGAACGATTTCCAACAATAACTCGGACATTGGAGAAAAGAAATAAGCGCCATTTTAACGCAAGATAAATGTTTTCATGGCAACTTTTCTCTAGCGAAAGGGAAGAGGTCAGAAAAAATCGCTACTCTTGTTCAACTTATAGGGAGACTTTCGGTGAGAGGGCGTTAAGATCGCTCCTGGGACTCTTACTGGTCAGTTCTGCTTGTCCACATGCTTTTAGTAACATTGCTTGAATGATGACCTGCCCTTCAATGATTAAAGGCCATGGTAAAAGATCACTCTAATGTGCAACTGAGGCTAAGAAGCATTTCGACTAACCAATCACAGTTTCAATCAATCAAAAAAATAAGTCCACTTCTCAATATTTCGGCCTCATAAATTAAAATGGTTTTGTATCGATGAAAAAGAAAGTACAAAAGTCTTGTATTTTACAAGCCCAGACACGTCGATACACAACCGTCTAAACCCATTAAAAAGCTCATTTTTCGGATGAGTAAGGAAAACGCCACTAGTATTGAGAACATAGAACAACACGGCAATTATTGCGCTTAATAACAGAAGTTCATAGAACCAACCGAAAAGGAATACCAAAACTGTATAGGGAAAACGATCTTGAACTCTTCCGAAATGGTCAAAAGTGCAAATTGCTCGCAAACCACAGGCAACAGGAGAATCTGCGAGATGCCTACATAACAAGCTCTCTATATGCTATTGCACCAATAACAGCGTTCAACGGTTTAGGCTCCGAGGGTTATTTTGGTTACAAAATTCTAAAACATCCGAGTCTAATGGAATCAACCAGAAAAGCCATCATTCTAGAATGTATGGTCGAAAAAAAAAGTCCGAATGACCAGTTTTGCGGCACCGATACGATAAGTTCAACAGCCCACGGTTCCAATCCCGGCCAACTATTCAGCTAAAGTAATTCCAGCAAGGTAATAGTACGTGAATTGCTCAAAAGTGCTACCATAAAGATATACATCACTCCGGAGTGAGTCCCCTGGTATCACCTATTGGCAAATTTGAAGTCAGAGGTATGATGCAGACCGTCGAGAGATGAAGCTTCAATCGGTGGATCAGAGGGGGGGGATGGGGTTGTTGTTGTTGTTTACAGCGTGTCGACCAATCACCTTGGGTCTCCTTGGGGAGACACTGGGTGAGCGAAACCATCGGATCATAACATCGTTCATGCCTTACGGCAACGATCGAAGGTGGTCCCTGATGGGTGATCAGTACGCTGCGAGCGGATCGGATACCGCAGGTGGCGCTAGTGGCAGGATATTGTGTCGAAAGCTTTTGAAAATCCATTGCACATAGAGTAATGCGAGTGTCTGCAATGGGTTTCAATTTGAATAAATTGATGATGCATCATTTTCACAAAACTGAAATCATGTTTTCGAAATTGATGACCGTGCTATCAGAATAGTCTAGAATCTCTAGATCTAACACCTCGGTTTTTGTCGAAATTTGTCAAGCTTATATTTCTGGATTTACTATCGGCGCTAAACATGACATTTTTAAATTCACAATAAAAAATAAAAGGCGTTTCGGTTCCATGTTATGTTGATCAATGCTATTCCTGCAGTTACGTCAGTTCATCGAATACCGAAGCACGTGCTTCCGGTTTCTGTCAAACCGGTGTAAACGTCCTGTGATACCTGCACACAAAAAACTACGTTCATAACAAGCTTGTTTCCAGTCGCTTTAAACTGGTGTCGCTATGTGGTAATGCAGACGCTTACCACTAAACGTCACCAGTTTCAAGGGACTGGACACAAGCTCGTTATGAACGCAGCCAAAGACAACAATATACAGAATTCTGCCAGTATGACAGATAACAGATGCCCATATTAGCCTGCTGAGTACACTATTATGACCGAATTTTAAATAAGAACTTCGGAAACAACTGCGGCGGGCTTATCAAATTAAACGTTTCACGAAATGTTTTCACGATACATCGTGTAATTGCCCAATCGTTATTACAGTAACTGGTGTGACTAAATTTCGTTACACAGCATAGAAGTTGGACCCTCGCAAGTGTCTCTCTTGATAAAACGTTTCGCATCCCATATCTACTTTCCATTGCCATTGATTGGTTGTCTGTCGATCTGTCGTCACATCGATTATTGCAAAAGCATTTCAACTCGCATCCACTTTCGAATTAAGTTCCCGCAACTGCCCCGAGTTGACCGCAGTCAAAATCTGACCGAGTTTTTTTATCAATCGAAGAAAATGCTTTCGATGTCGAACCAGTCGAGTGAACGAAATCGCCGAAAATGCCCCCCACCCCCCCCCACCCCCAAAAAAAAAAGAAAACTACGAAATGGAAAAAAGATGATTTATTTGTTATTGACACGGGGCGTCCAACTTCATTTGCGGGAGATGAATGTGCCGAGCGGCCATTGACAGAGGACATTTACCACCTTCGATACTAGAGTGTGCCTCAACAAGTATCGACTATTTCTGCAAATCCTCACCCTTAGTAAAAAAAAAGTTGAGATGGACATCAGTAAATGTATAGGATAAACATAAAAATAAAAAGCCTTTTAAAGCGAGCCTTTCACCGCATTCGTATTCCAACAATCGCCGGGGAGGTAGGTGGTGCGTGCTTTTTCTGATGTGCAGCTTTCCGGGTCGAAGTACGAGCTTGTTTTAGCTCGATACTACAGATTTTTAACTCAGAAATGGATGGTCTTAAATCAAATAACGCCACCAGCACACACACACAAAAAAATTAAAGCGTGCAATGATAAGCACGCTTTCGATTTTTTTTATTTCGTGGAGAGAATACAACTTTTGTTCACGAAGTTTTTTGTTTTAAATTTGCAAGTCAAACCAAATTCAAACAGCCAAATAACTAATAACAGTGCACTGACGAATGTATTTTCTACGCAAAATTCTTATAAGTTTTAGGCTCTTCGATGTTTTTTCGCTCGTAAAAGGCAATGAAGAAGAATACATGTAGTTAAAATGTGTATTTCTCATTTTTAAATGTCTCAGGTGCTAATAATACAGTAAAACCTGGAAAAGGGACCACCTTTGAATGGTGGCCACCTTTTTATGTTGACCACTTTTTAGTGTTTTGTTTTTTCCTAGTGTACATTTCCTTCATAAAAATTCTCTGTATAGTGACCACCTGTCTATTGTGTACAGTGATCAGTGTGTGTTGTCTTTTTTGCAATTTTTACATTGCCAATGTACCTTATAAAGTGACCAGATAAAAGATGAGTCACTTTTCATCCGGCTTTAACCCCAGTGGTTCTCAAATAATTCTGCCAATCATGTTATTCAGATCAAAAAATTCACTAAAAACATGATCATAAGCAGCAAAAAGCTTTTGAAACAAAGAAAACCTGACAATTTTTTCTTTAAAAAAACCAAAACAAATATGTAATAAGGCAATAAATTCAGTATGTAATGCACATGGACATGATGATTCTGTACTTTTTTTGTTTTTGTGGTTTTTACTACATGTATTACAGTCTACATGTTCATTTTTTAAATTTAATTCAGTATATTTCAGTATAGTGACCAACATTGCATTTTCTTGGTGGTCACTCTTAACAGGTTTTACTGTAAATCCAATTAAAAAGTTCACTTTTACTCGCAGCAGGTATTATTGACCACTAGATGGCGCATTATTAGGCGTTAACTTCGTTTCCTTCCATACAACTGAACCACCCAACAATTTGCGGACGTCGTTTATGCATGCTCCCTCATCAATTCACATCGGGGCCAAACAAACAGGCAAGCCACTTGATACTAATTTGGAAGTGAATTAATTAATCCAGCTTCATTTTCTTTCTTCCCCTAAATCGCATTTTAATGAAAATGTGGGCAAAGAAGGTTGTCTCTAAAGCAAGTCGCACCGATTCCACCGTCCTCCATTAATTCCGTACCGCATATACTGAACAATCCGCAGGCTTCTATTCTCCTCGAGTCTCATCAAAAGTCCGTTGTTCAGTGAACTTTTTTTTAATACGATGAGTGTTTTCCGAGCCATATTCGGCACAAAGGAACTGCCTGGCTCCCAGAAAAAAAGTCCATTGTTTGGAAGAAAAACCCGACAATGGATCAAGATTAGTTTACGGGCCGAAACAAAAGAAGAGATGCGGCTTTGTGCCAGGCAATGTTCGGCAACACCGATCCCTCGGGGAATCAATAATGGACTTGTGAGGATTGAAGTAATCCGAACAAGACGCCTCTCCGCCGACAAAGATCACGCACAAATGGACAGTCCGCTGCTCATATACCGTAGGGAACGGTTTTTCCACGAGGCGCCTTCGAGCCTTTCAAGTAGAGTACTTTCAGCTTTTGGACTGCGAGGACTAAAGACATCATTGACAGCGATAAGCACCTAACGCTTGGAGTTAGAAGCAGGACCATCCGTAAACTCTTGACAGAGGAATTCCAACCGTTCCTCCGCAATTTCCTCCAGTGTAAAGGTAGCTTTACAGTTTGCTAATTACTCAATGAGGCCCAAATGTTTGTGTGTTGCGTGTAGTGGACACGGACCCATAGGATTGGTTAAAGCAATTTTTGCAGTTTGCAACGAGAAATGACTATCATCGTAATTGCCGAACAAACATTTTTGGATTTGTGCTCTGTTACGATGCAACTCGTCTTAATTAGGAATTTTGGACCCATATAGACAAGTCACGCATACTCGCATATTTCATTACTTATAAGGGGTAATCACAAAGTGGCGTCCAGGCCTGCAGTTGCTGCAGTTACCTTCCAGCAGATTAGGCTCCGCCTATGTCGCGCATGCGCATTTCAAAATTAA
>JAQGBX010003844.1:0-16415 GCA_034698745.1 Megaphyllum sjaelandicum | reverse complement strand
AACGCATTTAGGGGGTGGAGTATGCTGAATTTGTGACAATTCGAGACAATAGTATAGGGGGGGGGGGGGGTAGACTCTCAGTGTGATATGACGATTTTATACCTGCCAATGGTAAATCAGTCCACTTTTCATACAAGGTTTATCCAGTGTTTCATGTAAAGTTATTTTAAAATGCTTTCAAAAGTGTGCACAATTAATACTAAAAGGTAAAACGTAACATTTAATAAAATTATGACTGGACAGTATGTCCATGGACTGATGTAGGGTACCCCCAGGCCTCAAAAACCTGGAGAAGTCAGGGAAGAATGGCTTATTTTGAAAAAGTCAGGGAAATTCCACGTACAAGCAGACATGTAAATGCTACTAAAAAGTAATGCTTATACATGGTTAGCTCAAAGACCATTTCACGTTTTACGAGTACAAATTTTCTAACTTTGCAACATTTTCCGAATACAAAATCGTCCAATTTTTAAAAAACATCATGCAAAAAATTTTAAAAATTGTCATAAAATTTTGCAAAATATGTTCCTGTGTCGAATTTGCAAAATAGCCTATGTCCTTTTTTGACATTAATGACATGTTTTTTGACAAGGGAAGTTTTTGCAAAACCTAGAAAAGTCAGGGAATATATATGTTTCAACACATTAAATTTTTGTTTTACATATAAGCTGATTAATTTAAAGGTGTACTAAATGCCGATCCAAACGAAACGCGACATTAGTTTGAGGGAGGTTGGGTGGGTACGGGGAATTTGTGACAAGTTGTGACATAGGGGGTGGGGTGGTCTAAAAAACTTAGGAAATTGCGTGACATCATTTCTGGATGGCCCCTAATCGCAAATTACAGACTGCATTTTCAAGAAACTTTTTACTAGCTGACAAAATTTATGATCGAGAAATATGGAGAAAAAAACCACTTTGTCATTCCTTATTTCAGATACGGGCCTTTTCCAAAACTATTTAACATATTAAAATTAAAATAAAACAGCACAACAACTTCGAAGTTCCTTACCTCCACACCGAATTTGTAAAAAGCATAGTTGACCAGATATTTTAGACATTCCTTTATTCCATGATCGGCTTTGATTCGATCAATGTCTGTGAACACAACACCCGGCTTAGGATCGGGTGCATCGGTCTGCTTACGATGATAATTCTGCCTGACTCTGACAACCGCTTGAATTGACAATACTAGTATTAAGCCAATATAACCCTGTAACGAAAGAACAAACTTTGTCAAAATTTGCTAAACATCGTAAAATGAATGATTTCATCTTCACCCCACAAACAACACCTTCAAATAGGCCGGCAAATCGACGACTTTGTGAAATCCCATCCAGTGAGCATTATTTACAGTATCGTTGAATGGATAGGGAAGAGGTAGAGACTCGTTTAAATATTGAACATCCTGTTAGAAAAATTGAATGTTTTAAGCAATCGGTAGTTTAATTAATCCACTTTTTTCTACCCGAATTGGCTCTTTTAATTTCCTAAATTTATCAAAAAGAGATACTCACGGTGCAATTGACAACCCACGCTTCTTCGACGTAATCGATTTGATAGATCATCTTAGAAATTAAGAGCACCGATGACCAGATGGCGCAGCAATGAGAAACGATGATCTGAATAGGTCGAAATGGTAAAGCAGCAGTCACGAGCACGACAAAAATGACGTGGACGACACAAACCTGAAATTACGGAATCGGAGCAAAATATTAAAAAAACTGGAAATAAAATGGGAAACCGGGGATGGCAATGAAGGCTTACGTCATAAACGGCTAGCATAAGAGCGGCGAAAAGGACTATTTTAATCATGTGAATCTCCAGAAATCGCCACAGGAACTCGCTGACAGTGTTGTAAATTTTCACCAGAATTTCTCCAGCCATCCTGACGTAGCGTAACAGCGTATCCTTCCAGGTTGCTAATACGACGAAATGAAAAGTGTTACTAACAAGTAGTTTATAATCGGAAGAGGGAAATACGTGGCATTTCAATTGTCACGTAAGACTAGTATTAAATAGTTAACCTAAGGTTCATTTGAAATTTTGAAAAAAATTGTTTGCATTTTTAATTTATTGAACAATTTCAGAGACCTTGCATTGGAAAGTTTTTAAGGATAACTTCCCTTATTAAGTTATAATTGCAGGCATGTAAACAGTACCGCAAAACTTGCCAATGCATGATAAATTTCAAAGGAATTTTCTAACCTATTTTAAGTTAATTATCACATATCCAAACGCTTGAAAATTATTAACACTTCAATTCTTTACCCTGCAGTCAGTACATAGTACCACTTGGCAGGGGAGGGGGAGAGGGCATTATCAAAATTAAGACAGACTAAGCAGTCTGGTCATGCTGGACCCCCCGATGGTTAATTTTCCCGTAATTACCAGGACTTTTAAGACAAGGATGGGATGGGAAGACGGTCATGGCCGATTTAATATAGAAACTACATCAGCATTCACCTGGAGGAATTATGGGAAACCATGGGAAACCTGGGAATCGAACCTGGGTCTACCAAATGCAAGACGAGGATGCTAACCTCTAAGCCACCTTGTTCAGTATCATATTATCGGTACCTCATATTATTATTTTGAATTGTCAAAATAAAAATGTCCTTATTTACGTGATACATTAATCATTCAAGTATCAATGATGTTGGGGTCCACACTAACGCGGTGGTACCTACCGAATAATTTGGGTTGATGGATTACACCCCCTACCACATGGTATTTATTTACTGATAGTAAGGTACTGAGTTAAATTGAATTGAATTGCAAATCCCACTTTTATTAATGCATCATAAAGTAAAGGAACGAAAACCAAAACATTCTAAGCATAATTTTTCAAAACCTCATTTTAAAAAAATGGGAAAAGAGAGAATTTAAGCATTGTTGCATCAGAATGATGACTGTCGACGAAGAAATAACTTACTGTGGACAGAGACATACATCCGTTGATGAGCTGGCCCACCCTCATTGCGAGCTGTGCAACGGTACCATCCTTCATCGTCCTTCAGGATCTCGCGAATGACCAACGTGCCATTCGAATAATCCACGAATCGAGGATTCATCCTGATCAATTCTGTGGTGAACCGCCTTCTGGATAAGCTCGGATCATATCGGCTCCAAGTCAGGTTAAATGGAGAGTTGCTGGTAGCCGCGCAAGTGAAGATAGCCAATGACCCCGGAGCAACTGTCGTGTCTGTTAACGTGTCCATCTTTGGTGGAGGATCTACGCAATGGATAAAATGTCGGTTAACTAATGAAAGTTTGTCTTTGAGTTGTACTGTATGTGTACATTGATAAAGTTTTGAAACACAGATTTCGGTAATATTCCCTTTCGGAAATGCGATTTTTTTAAAATATCGTTGAAAACACATTTGGATAAAATGGAGACCGTAGTCATTTTGGAATAGTTTTTTGTTTGCAATTTAAATTCACAGACCTTTGAAATTAAAAGCATACATCTTTAAGCGAATGAACTTAATTTATTGCAAGATTATTTTCACGAGAAAATAATCACCGCTTTTTTCAACAATTCTCTACATCAAACTTCAAAATTCTAAAAACATTCGGACGAACATTCATTATTTATTTTTTACCAAGTTTGAACATTTTTCGCAATTTGATCATCAAAAATTTCATAAAATGTTAGGTAGAAAAGTGGTATTATTTTTAGAAACAAAGTTCAAAAATTCCATAAAAAATTAAGTAGAAAAGTAGTATTATTTTTAGAAACAAAGTTCAAAAGTTGTATAAAATTGGAAGTTTGATACAGAAATATTTAAAAAAAATCGATACTTTCTTTAAGTTATTTCGTCTTAGAATTAAAAATGGTATTTCAACACAACAAAACAATTTCACATTTTTGGATTACCCACCATTAATTTTAAACGAATTTCACACTTCATTTTTACCCTATGAACATATCAAGCACTCTGTGCCGTTTAGAAAACTAGGAAAATTGAGAGATCGCCATTTGTTGGAAATATGCACAACAAACTACTCAACTGCCAAATCTGTGAAAATTTCTATTTTCTTACCACGCACGTCCAAGAAAACCCGAGCCAAAGCAGAACCAGCAATATTCGTAGCGTTGCAAACGTAAACATCCTCGTGATTGGCCGTTATGTTTGACATGGTAAAGGTTATTGTACTAGTTTGCCTGAAACAGTAATCAAGTATTTATCATAACTCGAGATTTTAAAAGGGCTCATTAAATTTCCATGGAAAAAATCGGAAATGTTAAATTATCGATTTTGAAAACAACTGCTGATCTTATAAACAATACTTAATCGGAAGTTTTAGAACATCGCTACGTTGAAAGTATCATTTATATCAGAAGTTACTTTTCGAAATTTAAAACGTAGATTGGAAAACTTATATGGACTCACAAATATTTTTCCAGTGAGCCCAGCAGGGTTTCAGAGTCGTTTCCACGAAACCATCCTGCCTCAAACGGGACAAGACTCTGAATTTGACAGACGAGAGAAACCGTATTGCCGTGATGTATGTCGGTGAGTGGACGAACAGACACTTCAGGAAGACCTTAAAACAAACAAATGAAATTTAGATGTCAGAAAATGGCAATTTTCAAATTCTATTGTTTGCTTACCAGGCAACTGCGAACTGATGGCCGTTGGAGAAATTCGCTGCATTGGAAATTTCAATTCGTCAAACCCGCGAATCTGTTTGAAATACGATTTAATATTTTGAAATGTTAAAGGAAAAACTTCATCAAAATGCCCCATAATTATTGAATTATAATAATGGTCATAATTAGTAGAAAAATAGTGTTATTTAGTGGTAGAATCTTCTTTGAACGGAAAATTTTTGATTTTATTGCATCGTTTTTGAGAAATCCTCATTTTTTCTTAGGAAATAATAAATATTTCATATTTCTTGGAGAAATAAGAACTGTTTTTAAAAAAAGTTAGGAAGTTTGGGAAGAATAGTGGTTTTGTTTTTGTTTCAACTAAGGTATATTTTGCGAAAAAAAAACCCGTTATTTTCAAGTTTAAAAAATTATTCGTTTATTTTGGAAAAACAGTAACGCATTAAAAAAAAAAGCTCGGAAATAAATTCCGTAGTATTCAATGGCAAACTGTCAACCTTTTTTTAAGAAATGTGTAAACATCTTAGAAAAATTGTACATGTTTGGGGCATTTTCTGCCTGGCAGTTGTTTCGTTTCACGAAAAATTTGGTGAAAAAATGGCACCGACAATCCGCACCCCATCTAATCAGAGGTTTACGAATTATTACTTTGTTTTGGAACCACGCTTACCCTCAAATAAAAATATTCGTTAGGTGGAATGAATGGCACGGCTTTAAATATCCCAGGTTGCGAACCCTTTTCCAAGGTGACATTAAGTAACGATTCTCCGGCCAATCCGATAATCTCGATGGAATCAAAATACGCTTCTTTAGCCAAATCCGTAGCATTAATCAACAAATGAGTAGGAGCACCTATGGATTGAGAAATGACATAAAATAAGCACAAATCGTTTTTGTTTCAATTATGGAAATATTTTCGAATATAGTTCATGACGTAAACTTGATAATTTTAGACAATTTTTATTTTTATAGATAGCAATTTCAAATTATATAATTTCAAAAAACGCAAGCTAGTGGTCATTATGGGCAAAAAAAAAAGAAAATGGTTCATTGACATCGGGAAAATTATCAAACGACAATTTTATGAATTAAATTGAATATTTTTGTTAATTTGTTTATAAAATGAAGAAAAATAACCACGAATTGAGATTTTCTATTGAGTTGATTCTAAATTACATGTAATTAAAAGCCAACAGTAGTTTTGATTTCAGAAAACAGCAATTTGATTTCATTTTAACATTTTCGATTTTAAGATAAAAGGAAAGTATGCTTGGAATATTTTTTAGATTCACGAAGATGAAATTCACAATCCCTAGTTATTTACTTTCGTAATCAATAGGCAGAAAATTTTCATTTAAAATATTGAATTTTTTGCCTAAGACTATCATCAAAAAATGAACACGATATGAGATTCTGCTAACTAGCCTTTTAATGGCCGATGATACGTTTCCAATAAATTTGAGGTGGGCATCACAGAAAACCCATAAACGAAATCTACTGGACTGAGGCCAGTGGCACGAACGGTATGCGACGAATTACTGCTCAGCTTTACATTCCAAGTGCCAAATTCCGGATCTTTGATGTTGACCACTCGGACATTCTTGATGTTCAATATCTCTTTGGCGCCTTCATCATCCTTCACCACCGTCCCTGTTGCAAATTATGAAAGAAGTTGATGAAAAGTTGACAACACGATGGAAAATCAATAAAATTACATGATTACCGTTTGGATTGATGAGTTCTACTTGCGGGTTATCCCCTGATAAAGACACGGTGAATTCACGAAGGTTTGAATCGACGTCGATGGGCAGCAGAGCTTCACCTTTCTCTTCTTGGTTCACCGCCAACAAATTCACCTTTCTGGCTTGCAAGGACACGCGAACGAAATTCAAAACCTGAAAAGTTAATGCAAAAAAAAATGTGAAAACTTGAATGTTTGAATTAAAAATGTTCAAAAAATAAGCAGTTCTGATTCTTGAGTATTTAACCTCTACGGGTCGATGAAGCTTTCTATGTCAAAGAACCGCTCGAGCCATTGCGAAAGGCTGAACATTCAATCCTGATTAATCAATGGACTTTTGGTTGACTGACCAACAAGGATCGAGTTTATGAACCCACACATCTTTTGTTTGGAAAAATTGAACTTATGAATATTTTCCCAGTCGATGAGACTTTGATATCATTACGAAGAGATGAAAGCTACACGCATGAAGGTTTATTAAATCGTAGGATCTAATTTATACTGTACATCTTTTCGATTCTATCATTCTATATGAATTCTTAATTCCTGAATATTTACTGAAACTATGCTAAAAAATTCTTTTAAGTTTGATTAAAAAAATACATGGAAATTTAATTAAAAATGTACTGAAACTTAATTAAGTCAATGAAAAATCCACTGAAGTTTTACCGAAGATTTTATGAAAGCTTTACTAAAAAATTCACTGAAAACTTCCCGTAAAAAATGAAAAGAATTTTATTAAAAACATCGATGAAACATAAATTAAAACAGAATTATTCGCTTAAAATTCAATAAAAAATTGGATTAAAAAATTCTCTAAACATTTCCTTCAGTATCATTGAAAGATTTACTGAAAAATATTAGCCAATTTCACTAAGGAAAATCAACAGAAACTTCTTTTAAAAAATCGCTAAAACTTCAGTTTTTTTTGTATTAAAACACTAAAAAAGTCACTGCTACGTTCATTAAAACATCACATAAATTTAAGTTGCATACCTCATCGACATCCGATTTCTTTAGATGAAATACTTGCCCTGAACTGGTTGAAGCAATTGTTTCATATGCTTGGTAGCCAGGATGATCAGGCTCGCCGCAATCTCCGGTCATCACAAAAATCACCTAAGCAAAGCGCAGTTTATGAGATAATAGGCAAAAATATCAGCTTACAAGAACGAAGAAGGGGATGTCTACCTGGCTTTGCTTGCGCTGAATAAGTGTAAGAACGTCTTGCAGCAGGTAGAAGTCTTTGGAGCTTGCATCAGTGAAGACGTAGATGAAAGAATTGGGTAGGCAAACCTCGAGGGCCAATTTGATGGCCGCAATACTAGCTTCGGGACAGTCGCCACCTCCTTGGACGTAGAGGTTCTTCAGGTGCTCCTGAAACACTCGGTGGTCAGTTGTTACCGTTGCCGGACCAACATCTGCAATAAAGTAAGGAAATGATTTTTGTATAAGCTTTGGAAACTTTTCGCGATAATGGATTCTTTCCACAAACATAATTATCAAAATCATCGTATTTTAAGACTCAACTTTGCCACAAACATCTTGTTTATGTCCCTATGTTGTGTTACTGCTTTGTTTCAGTTTCATAATCACAGTTTGCAAGATACAATGAACCACAGAAAATAGACCATTTTTCTTGCTTCGTTTTATAAAACAGGACATATTTTTTTATTTGTTTTTGAAAAATGAACGTATTATTAAAAAAACGTAACTCATTCATTCAATAATTAGGAAAAGCATTCAATTTGCTGAAAGAAACGTTCACTTTGCTTTGTCATTGCAAATAAACATTATTTGTTTTTTTTCACTAAAAAAATTGGACATTCTACATCGGTTATTGAACAAAGAGAACATACTTAATTGGGTCAATATAAAACACCATGTGCTTTGTATTATTGTCAAAAATTAAAAATTAAAAAAAAATTATCCCTTTATATTTGAAAAAATAATCTATTAAGTTTTAAGATTTATTTTTCCTATAGTAATACGATTAATTTGTGGAAAATGTTAAAACCCTTTCTTCACACTATACGTACAGTATTTCATTCTTTTACTTAAAAAAATGAATGAACTTGAATAGTTCATAATGCACGTGTAAAGATTCAAATGATGTTTTTTTAATCTTTTTGTAAAATTTAATAGCCTAATAAAGATGATTCATCCACACACTTTGCTAAAAAATGTAATAAATTCAGCCATTTTTTTTCTCTTCAAAATGAAAAAAAAAATTGACTTGTGTCACTAGGATAGGATATCATATGGAGATGTCCTTTTAGTAAGAGTTAAGGTATCTATGAAATGGAACGATTTCTATCGTTTTTTTGACACTTTATAACTTAAAAATAGATCACAAACATTTATCATATTTAGATATAGCGATTAAAAAACATCCTGATATTTTCGTAGGCCAAATTTTCAATACATTGTATTATTTTAAATAATTTGATAATCTAGACGAGTCTTATTTCGAGGGAGAAAATCAATCTGGAAGCTATTTAATTTCTATATAATTTTGTGAGCTTGTATTGTCATTTTAATCATTGCGGGCACATGGCTTTAATTAGGATTGGCTTAGTCAGACTTACAATTGTAAAACCGTTTTGTTTGCTTTGATGCTCGAACCCTGCAAGAATCTTTGACGTACGTTACAGTTTTGCAACGTCAAAATAAATTGGTGAGGCGTAGCACCAATTAAATTAGGAATTAAAATAAAAAAAATTAAAAAAAATTCTTGGGAAGCTTTAGTAAGCCATTTTTCATATAGGGTTCGGTGTTATCCGCGCTTAAAAAAGAAGCTTAAATTAATTATATCTTAATTACCTGGATCGTGAAACGGCACCAGCACGTAGTTATGCAGCAGCCTCTCCTTGCGTTGGAGGGCCGTGTCGAGGATCTTGGCGGCGCCATCGATGACCTGCAAGAGGTCGTCGTACATGGATCCGGTCACGTCAAACACGAAGGCCATGGTCACCGCACCTTCTTCCACATTGTCCACCGAGTCGGATTCGTCCAAATCAGGATTTGCGTCCACTTTTAGGACAGTCCAGCAACAAAGACAAGAGACAAGAACCAGCAGCAGGTTCTTGGACAACATCCTAAAGGCCCAAAAAACTTGTCTTTTTAGGATATTATTTCAACGGCACAAGACTAGCATCGAAAACTCATCCATTGAGGGAGTTTTTCCAAACAAACTGTTCCTCGCAGCAACAAACTTCTGTCTGAAAATGTAGTTTCAAAGAGCTCTTGTCCTTCTTCTCCCTACCTCGCTCCAGTATCGAGTTACAGAACTTACAGTCTTAGGAGCAAACTGCCACTCATAAGCCAAAACATAATTTTCAAACATTTTTTTGGTTACTTTTCCCCCTTCGTTGACCTTTGACCTCGCCCAAAACGAGGCCTCGCTTCACAATAATATCGTGTTTTTGGGGTGACACTCGACCCCTCATCTGGCTTTTACCATGGTCTCAATACGCTGCTGCAGCTCGCCCAAATTAATTGGATTAATTTGATACTTAGATTTTGAGGGAGGAACATGGAGTAGTTCAAGGGCGATTTATGGTTTTCAGACATGCTTCACCAAATGCTGCAAACCAGAATTCAAAACGAATTACTGAAAAATATACAGTGCTACTTAAATTACAGAGAGTTGATAAACCCTATCGAAGAATTCCGTAATGCTAGAAGTTTAGACGGCATCTCCTGAAATGAATAAAACTTTGTCGGAAACCATTTTTTTATATACGGAAAAAAATGTGAAATCGTTATATGAAATGATTTTTTTTCATCCATTTGATGGAAAAATGTGTAGTTTATTTTGAATTTTTTTTACATTTAATTGAAATTTTGGAAAGTTAATAGAAAAATTAATGGACTTAATTAAATTATTATCTATTTTTTCTATTAAAACTACATCACGTCATATGAAATTGAACACTTTAATGTTTTTGCAATTTTTTTCATTTAATGGAACCCTTTCGCATGTTTGTTTTCGTATTTTATTTTATTTAACGGAATATCACTTTTTATGCCATGGAACATTTTCAGTTTTTCCTCCATTTAATGGGGCGTTTTCGCATTTTTTTTTAAAAAAATTGTACTTATTTATAAAATAACTAAGGAAAAGCAGAATACGCGCGTCTACATTTGGAGGGGGTAACATATGGGTACTCAGACATAAGCTTCGCGAGTTTCATTTTTAGCAGTTGTGAAATCACGTGCGTGCAAAAGGAATGCATTCATCGGTTTAGAACAACGATAACCTCGAGTACATTTTGAAAACATTTTGCACATCGTGATTTCACGACTGTCAAAGTTCGATTCGCCAAGTTTCTGTTTGAGTTCCCCTATTATGAAAGTAACTGAATAAATGTGTGTCTTTTCGAGGGCAGCGTGCAATTAATGTCAACTATCCAAAGTTTATACGAGTCTCGAGCATAACGGGTGCTGGACTGCATGTCTACAATCACCATTTTTGGTAACTGAAAACGAAAGCAATAAAAATTTTTAGCAATTAAAAAAAGGGTAAGCTCAAATATTTTAATAAGTAAGTTTTTTTCTAAAGTAATTATAGCAGCGCGCAAACTAAAGAAAAATTAGTATTTGGGAAAAAGTCATGAAGTTTTCGGATTACAATGCCTGTTTTTGTTTTGAAAATAACATTTTTTTAAAGTACAGTATGTGATTTCATGGAAAATCTTGTCGTTTTTATGAAAAATAAATTCACTTTCCGGAACCTTATCGCATTTTTTTTTAGAAAAATTCATATGTAGATTTTTTTAAGAAAAACGTTGCGTAGTTTTTGTAATATTTTTTGAAAAAATGAAGTCATGTTTTGTAATTTTTACTTTTTTGGGAAATGTTTTGAAAAAAGTATGTCTTAATATTTAAAAATATTACCGCTTTTATAAAAATACCATGCAAGTTTAGAAAAAAATTGTCAAATTTCAAACAATGTTATGCTCATTTTGGGAAATGTTATCGTTCTTCGGGAAAATAGCCATATTAGTTATTGTTTAAAAAATATTTATGGAAAAAAATATATTTGGTGTATCGTTTTTAACAAAATTTGATTTTCTTCGAACAATTAAACACATATTTGGCGCATTTTGATAAAGAAGACCAAAGAAGTGGTTCAAAACGCACCCTAAATGGTGCTAGCATCACCGAAGAAAATGCGCATCTCCAGACGCCATTTTGTTCATGTATATGTTGTTGAACATAAATCACATTAGATGGCGCTGGCCTTTTTGATAAGATAAAAGCTATTAGATAAATAAGCACATATTGATATTTGTTAAAAACTTTACGTGTCAATTGCTGCAATGGGATTTATTTATTATTTACACAAATTACACCAATTCAATTAACGCATTGCCATCGAACGCGTTGACGTTTACTGTATATATATACACACGAGTAGAATCGTACAAATTGTACAAACGGAACAGTTATTGACCGGAAGCAGACAATTTGGACATCCGGTTGTGACAAATGCGGAAACAAAACATGGTGGCGCGAAACACAGCCAAAGCAAAGATTACGCAAACATCGCGTGGCTTTATTTTTTGGAAATAATTATATTATAGTTGGGAAAGTGTGATACACTGTTTCTGACAAAATTGTAATTTTATTAAAAAGGGCGTGGTTTAAGAATAAGAATATTAAGCCAACACGCTTAATATTCTTGATTGATTCCGACCACTTGAAGATGTTTCCATTTGTTAATATTAACGAGGGGCGTGGTTTAACTTCCGAAAAAGTCTTTTTTTGGAAATGGTTATCGTTATTATATAACATCAAAAAAAAATGTGAAAAAATAACGGTAATAGAAAATCATGTGTTTTATAGTAAAAGTTACGAGCGTTTATGCCGTAATTTTTGTTTAATATTTTTATTTAATTAAACAATAGTATAGTTTCATTTGGGGTAAAACTGCATATTTTCGAAAATTTTCTTGTTTTAACTTTTGGTAAAATGTATTAAACTGTAATTTTAGAAGAAAAACGTTAAGTAAAATTTTTCATTTTCGTGTAAAATGGTGAGTTTTGGGAAAATCTTATCGGTTTTTTTTCTTTTTGTGTTGTCATATTTTTAAAAATAGAATGGGTGTTATTTTTCACATGAAAACAACCATATTTTGGAAAACAACATAAAAATGTTAGTTTATTGAAAATTGGCGTCAATTTTGGAAAATAAAATATTTATTGAAAATTTGTAGAAGTTTTTGGAAAAAAAATCTCATTTTCTTAGATAAAAGTTACGAATTGAACAGGAAACGTAACCGCTCACGTGCATCCGGTTAGAAAACGTGTGAAAAAGGTAGTGCGATTAACACATAGCTTACATGTACGCATTTTGCATCGATATTTCTATAGGAAGAGAAGCATTGAAAGGATATTAATAGTCGTATTGCGCTATTCATTAAATATCTAGTTCATTGCCATCTTCGATGATATGTGATCTCGCCGCGAATAACCCTGGATCAACCAGAAATCATGGACGAAAAACTAGAAAAAACTAGAAAAAACCTAAAAAGTTAAGAAAACGCAAAATGACAGATAGTGGCGCCATCCATGCAACCAGAAATCAATAAATTTTAAAATTTTAAAATTTTTAAAATTTGTTCGAAAATTCTGCATTTTTAAATGTTCTGGAAATTAAAAATATTTTAAATTTATCATGCATTTTAATTTTTTTTTTTGAAGCATTTTCTGTTCACACATTTTCTGACAATTACATGTATGTTGCATTTAAAAAAAATTGAATGCCAATTCAACATTTTTGAAAATGTTCAGAAATGTGCTTTACAAATTGTAGGATTTTCAGAGAGTTTTATAAAAAAATGGAGCATTGTCATATCATTTTTTTAGAAATGCAGAATTTGTATTAATTCCGCATTTTTAATAATTTCGGGAAATCGTACATTTTTTAAAGATTCTCTTAAAGTTTTGCAATGAGAAAAATTCTAATAAATTACCGATTTTTAAAAATTATTTTAGGAAATCCTGAATTTTTGGAAATTTCTTTGAATGAAAAATAGTTCTTTTTCATAACATTTCTGGCTATTCACTATTTTTCTTAAAATTCGTAAACGTCATATACTTTCTCCGAAAATTCGCTTTTCGATCATGAGTTTCCAGACTTTCAACGTGTGATGCAAATCTTAAAGCCATGCAAGTATTTAGTCAAGAATTTACTTACATTCCGCATTTTTTTCCAATATTCTGGAACAAAAGATGTTCATGATAACAGGGTAAAACTTCGCGCTCAATTAACACATGGGATGTTACGTGTACGACATACTCCAGTGCCGCAATATCACAAGTACACGATACATGTATAGTAAGCAGTGTCAGTTGTGGCATCAAAGTCATCAAAATGCCACGAAATTAACATGAAATCCATTCCTGTACAAAAAATTTCTAGAAAAACCAGTCAGTTGATTGGACCAATTTTAAAAATTTGCATCGTAAGACGAGCTCGTCTTTTCAGTATACGTAACAATCTGCATAATATTTTCGGAATTTTTGCACCAACGATAGGAATTTACATGAGTAAGACAAAGTCAAGAATTTTTGTGACCCCATCATCAATTTTTTACGACTTCACGAATTGTTATGTACAATTCACGACTTTTCGGGATTCATGAAAGAGACAAATTCATGAAATTTCCTGACAAATTAACGGGTAATGCGCTAAGTAAAACTTTCAAAAACAACACGATTCTTAAATTCTTCAGTATGGTCTGTGAGACTGACCGTAGTTGGTCAGAAAGCCTTCACAAATTTCCAATTTTTTACAACACAACCTTTGCAGTACATCCCTTGATTGCCACAGCAAACCAGGACCGAAACATCTACGAGTACACGAATCACTCCCAAAGTCCAAGAGAGTTCGCCAATGATATTCAGCGTCCATTTAACCGGGCACATCCTAGCTCTACTTATGGGTTAAAAGTCTGAAAAAAAACCGAAATTTAGGGAAAAACGATACAATCGAGCCTTATTAATAGGGTCTAAAAATGATACGTGGTCCATGGAATTTTTTGTGAAGATAGATTTACGCATAAAATGAAATAGTTTTTATAAAAATGTTTTTCTACATTAATCATCGAAGGTAAATAACTAGGAATTCTGAATTTCATGCTTGAAAACTTCCCCCCCAAAAAAATTTGTGATTGCAAAATTATAAACGTGAAATTCGCATTTCTAGATTTACCTTCGTTATTTATAAGAAATTTTTTTTAAAAAAATTAATACGCTTAAAGCTATCTTTGAAAAATTCCTCTAGACAACAAATCACTGATAGAACCTCTTAACGAGGCAACAGTAACATGAAAAACTTGAGGACAGCAGTCAGCACAGTGAGTCAGCATCATCAGCTTCGGAGAAAAACTCAACGAATCAACTGTGAACTTGACCATTGGACAGTCCAGTGAGTATCACTTTGCCAGCGGAATCTTGCGTCGAGTAGTCTTTGGACACCACATCCGAGTTACTCAGGTTGTCCAGGCTACTCAAATTATGCAAGTTACTCAAGTTCATTCGCATATCTTCTTCAGAACTGAACACGTTGGCGCTAACGTGACACTCTGCTTCAACCCGGTGAGTCTTGACTTCCGAACGGGAGTTTGCCGAAGAGGATCTAGACGATGGGATGGACAGCGAAGATACATGCTTCAGCGGCGAGTTGATCACATCGGTCAATTCGTGGTCAGTTCCGTTAGAGTTCAGTTTGGAGATGTTTGGGCTCGGGCTGCGGCTTTTGGACTTTCTTGACACTTGCGGTGCGGTCTTGTCCTCCTGCATGGTCTTGTTCTCCAGAGGGCAGCGCGGAGGCACTGGGTGATAAATGCGGTTGTTGTCGAGTTGAAGCTCGTCGTAGTCGAAATCTTCGTCTTCTTCCGCTAAATCCTTTCCCTGGTTGGAAACAAAAGAAAAAATATTTTTATGTATCTACTAATGCCTTTCATATCAAATTTTTTTAATTACGAGCAAATGTCGAGAAGTGATTTCTTAATGGTAATAAGAGGATTTGTATTTTAGTTGCTTAGTTGCTGCTACCCAATACCACATTTAAATTCTTGTTTAAATTTCCCGCCCGCCCTACATAATTGATATTACGTCCCAACAAAAAAACAAATCCGTTTGAGTAGCACTATAAAGGCGCTTAAGTTATGGATTTTTCAGCATACCAACATTAGAGGGGCCATCCATAAAAGGAACAAGATACCAGCGTCATTGAGGAAGAATTGTTCGGGACAATGATTTTTATGCAAAATGGTTCTTAGTAATTTTTCGCCAAATGTATAGGCATAATTTAAATATTTTTTGCCAGTAGTTAACGAAGATAAATAACTGGGATATGTGAATTTCAAACTCGAATAAAAATTAAAGTTTAGAATTAATTGAAAATATTTCATTTTATGCCTAAAACTATGAATTCCCAAAGAGAACGAACAGTTGATGAATTCTTTTACAGTATACTTGATACTTCATGACGAATGCAATTTTTCTACAAGATTCTTCGAACGCGCAAAAAATGATGCAAATGTGGACAAACTTACATTCTCTATCTTCTCATCCAACATCCTGAAAAAGTCCACTTGACTGGCGGACCTATTTCTGCTAGTACCAAAACCCAAGACGCAAATATTAGTATCATGATAGAAAAATATGAAAATAAATTAAAATAATTTAAAAAATAAAAAAATTATTAAACTTTTAATATTTTTCTATCTAGAATGCTTTTATATGGGGGATTACGGCAAAGGTTGTTTTAGACATAAAAAAAATATCTTTATACTATAGGAGTTGTGAATTGCGCTATTTTTGAAATTTACCACACGTCAATTTTAAATTAATTAAAAAAATGATATTTTAACAGGGATCACATTAATCCCTAAATGAAACTTTTTCAATTTAAAATTACCGAGTGGAAATTTCACGAATGTGAAATTCACATGTCTATCTACATGTATACTGTAAATACGGTATTAAGCGCCCCGGCGCTTATTTGCAAATTCCGGGAAACCCCCCGGCGATTATTAAGGGCA
>JAQGBX010003843.1:0-16415 GCA_034698745.1 Megaphyllum sjaelandicum | reverse complement strand
ATTTGATATGTAAGTAAATAAATATTTAATTTTTGTTGCCATCTGAATGGTATTTTTTTGTAAAAATAGATTTTCCCTTGCACCCACCATCGTTGAATGCTGGTGTATCATTTTCACTGGGAGCCACTGTAGTTAAAAAAGTTATGGATGTATAGTTTGAATTGCCTCGCAACAGAACTGCTATTATGCTTTTAGAAATATTTCCAATTTCACCTTTTTTTTAAGGTTACAAAAAAATTACCTGACTACTTGTTGGTTAATAAACTGTGTTTTCCTAACTTTTGAAGGAAAAAAAATAAAAAATTGTCTGAAATAATTAGTCTTTTACTAGACAAATAGTTTGTCTAGGTGGTTCCATCATAATCTGATTGAGTCAACTTCTTTGAGTTAGTTGGTAAATTTCCATATTCAAATTAATTCTGATAAACTTTTGATGAAAATGAAAAATGAACTTTAAGTACATTTTTTTTTCTGAGAATGAAAATGGAAATAAATTATGATTACATTTTTTATGAAACTTAAAATTTAAATAACTTTTCATAACAATGTTGATAAAAATGAAAACTTGAATAAATTAAATTGTGATGAAAATTAAAATAATTTAAGTAAATTGTAATAAAAATTTGGATGAAAATAAAAATTGAAATGAATTGTGATGAAAATGCTGATGAAAATAAAAATTCAATTGAATTTTTATGAAAATGTTGATGAAAATAAAAATTTATATGAATTTCGGTGAAAATTAATCAAGTACATTTTGAAAAAAGTAACACGTTATTTTGAATTAGTGGACGAATATTGATTAGTTTATAAAAGTTTTTGAAAGGAATTTTACATTGTTTTTTTATAATTCCAAGAATTTATCCCCAGTATTTTAATCAATGAAGTCTTGTTAACTTATATGTCGCTCTTTGAACCCATTATGCAAATTGGATTAATGTGAAGATATTGAAATAACTTTATAATAAGCTAACAGGTTCATTCTTTCGAGAAAAGCAAAATCTTCTCGATAAATTAATACAGATTTTTTTAGTTATGTATACGCATTGCAAAGACTTCTTATGAAAGTTTCCAATTATTTCCAATTTTTTACGGTGAAGAAATTTCAATTAAGATTCGCTATATTAGAAAGTTTTTTATCACCAAGTATCAATTATGATTTATTAGATTTTTTATACAACTTGTATGATTTTATGCATGAAAGTAATGGGGAGCCCAAAAATTCTTTCATTTAATCTGATGCTAATAACTCTCATCCTTAATCGATTTTCCTAGAAAATCAAAAGCCGTCTGTATACATTAAAATAAATTTTTTTTTTCTATATTTGAGTCAATTTATCATCGGATTGGCAAAGTTTTGAGCAATTTAATTGAATTTTTATCAGACGTACTATAAATACGGCTTATTAATTCACAAAATAATATCCACTAAATATACTTTATAATAATACTAATAGCACATTCCAATGAATAAATATTACAGTACTTTATGACTTTCTTAAATGGAAATCTGATCCATTTTCCAAAGAGTTTTAGTCATAGATTTAAAAATTTTACAAAAATAGTTTATAGATTAAAAAGAAAAAAAATATATAGATTAAGAAGAAAATTTCACATTTGAAATTTTCTAGGCCTGTGACTAAAATTAATTTTAAAAAAAATTCTTTTGATTTACAGTGCTTTTGTTAAATTGTCATTCCTTAAATGCAGCCCACTTCCGGCTATGAACTCGAAAACTTTTATCAAAATTGACTTAGCATGTTTTAGTAGCCCCTGATTAAATCGTAGAATGTTCGTGTTATCGTCACCATTGTAACATGACGCAGTGTTAAAAATGTCCTTCCGTGGTTTCCCCTCCATTTCCGAGCTCGATGCATTTCAGCTTGACGTGGGCTCAGTTGACCATTTCTTCGGATCTTAGTTTCATCGTCGGTATAGTTTGAATGTCCGTCAAATTGCTCTCTTTTTCCTCCTCAGATCCACCGAAAATAAGCCCGTTTTCGTTTCCTCGCGACATCCAAGAAGGGATGAGAGCCAGCATCACCTGCTCCGTTTTCCACGGGGATTTACCCATCAACGTGTCTTGGCTTAAAGATGGCCGCGCCATCCGACCCACGGCTGATCTTACCCTCAGGCGCATGGACGACCACACCACCACCCTGGTGGTGCAACGCATCACTCCCAAAGACAACGGAAATTACACTTGCGTGGCGCAAAATGCGGCAGCTGCGGTCAATTATACGGCGCAGCTGTTGGTGCTAGGTAAGTCTCCTCATCCTTGAATCTTCATGAGTGGAATTGTATTTCCTAGCTTTTTTTAGGAGCTAGTCTTATGAATCTCCTATTTCAGGAAAATGGTCTATGCTTCCTTAACCCTCAGTAGCCTACCATTCTTTTCAGCCTCTAGTGACTACCTGGTGTTCAGAGTTAGGCAAAAATTAGTTGAAACTAATAATTGAAAACTGCAGCTATGTTACAAGTATCCCTAGACCTGAAAAACCTGAAAAAAGTTAGGGAATTTGGAAATGTATGGAAAAGTCAGGAAATAATGGCCTATTTTGAAAAAAATCAAGGAAATTTAACGTAGTCATGTTGTTGCGACCCAAAATTAATGCTTCTACATGTTTAGCTACGGGCCCATTTTCCGAGTAGAAATTTTTTTTAAAAAAATTCTACGTTTTCCAAGTAGAAATTAGCAAAATTGTTCACGTTTTCCGAGGACAAATTTTCCAATTTAGCGTTCCCCACGTTATCCTAATCCAAATGTGCAAAATGTTCTACATTTTCCGAGTACAAATTTTCAAATTTTGTACGTTTACCGTGGACAAAATTAAAAAATTTCCAACGTTTTCCGAGTTAAATTTGTCAACATTTTCCGAATAGAAATATGAATAACGTTCTACATTTTTTTTTAATACAAAATTGTTTTATTTTCAACAAATAATTTATGAACACTTTTCAAGTTTTTCTATGTCAATTTTCAGCATTGTCTTTGGTTAGGGAAATTTGTTTAAAACCTGTAAAATTAGGTAAGGTCAAAAGGAAATTTTTGGGGGACCCTGTATTATACGTTGTGTTAGTCGCCACTAAAGTTATAATTCTCATTCGTTAGTACGCAACCACGTTTTATTACTTTTTTTATTGTTGTTGCAAGAGCAACTAAAGCTATTTAGTTTAGCAAAAAATAGTTGCGAGGACAATAATAACCATTTGTTTATTAGTAGTTCAACTAATATTGAAAATGTAATAACTAACATTTCTTAAATGACAATTAAAACCATTTATTTGTTTTATCAATTTTGAAGGTCGACAAAAGGGTTTTGACTTTAAAATCGAAATTTACTGGGAGAAGATATTGTAAACAAAGTGTCAGTATTTTAGACTCAAAATATCGTATTAGCTATTATAAATTTAAAATTTAACTTAAATTCATTTACATTTTTAATTCAGGCAACTTTGAAATTCGTAAAGTTAAATTACTTTATGTAGTGTTCTTCGCCACTGGTTCATTTTTAAACGGTGAAAGTAGTATGTAATAATTTATCCATGGGTGTCCTTGAAAGCTTTAAACAATTTATATAGTAGTTTAAAACCATAAATATACTGTACAGATTTTTAAGTGGAGTTCAGAACATCCTTTATAACGAGAAGCAAAGTTACAAAACTAATACTAATTTAGATATGGATTACACCTGCAAAGAAGTACATGGATTTTGCTGCATTTAACAGGAGCAATGCACCTTTTAAGTGTAATTGCATGTTTATTTAGCGTAGAGTTATTTATCTTCTTAGTAAACTTTTAAAGAAGATGATCACTGCACTTTCACTTTATAGGAGCAAGACGATGGTAAATGAATAATTTACTTGCGAGGAAGTGATCCTTGCAAGTATAAATTCTTATTTGCCTCTAAATAAATAAATGAGCTCGCTTTCTAACGTGGAAAAGTGGAAAGCACTTATTGTTTTCTATTATTTTTTATTAATATGTTGTCGAAACGTTTAAATTTAGAAAGAAAAAATGGAAATTTTGTATAACTAAATTAAGCAGAAATTTAGAGAATTTTTTTGAATAATTAAATTAAGTGTGCGTATTGAAAGATTTACCAGATTACAATAGACTACTCCTTTTTCACTGGAATGATGACTGTTTCTTCAAAAGTCGAAATATATAGTCATTTTATAAAAATAGGCCACAATTTTTAAAAACAAACATTATGTATAATAAAATTTAATACAAGTATTACAAGATTTTTAAGGATTGCAATAGATCGAGTGCCAAAATTTTGTTGAAATTATGACAAAATCGTCAATATATACCAAATAATGGAATCGTCAAAAGTCAAAATTTAAAAAAAAAAAATGAAGTTAATTAAGCTAAAATTCTAGAAAAACATTTTTTGTACAATTAAATTAAGCACACGTGTTAAAAGATTTCAAGGATTACAATGAAGATCTCATTTTTTATTGTAATGATGACGAAATCTTCAAAAGCCGAAAGTTTAAATTATGATTAAATTTTATAATTCAAGAAAGTGCACAGATTCTAACGATTTACAGTTTGTCAAAACTTTAGTTCAAGATTTCATGAGGTTACTCTTTTAAAACGTGTAAAAATCACTTAAGAAAATGTACAAATGGAAGAAAATGTACATTAAAATGGCATTACTCAAAGTTTTACTCTTGTCAGGTTAACCAGGTGTTATTTCGAAACACCAATGAGTTAAGATTAAAGTTTATCTAATGCCAATATTTAAAAAATATACAGTAGGTACTATCAGTTCGTGAAATTTTAAATTGTAGACACCCATAAAACAAGCTTCAACGGTATCAAACATGATGAAAATTTAAAATTGTCCTAAAAAGAATACTTCGTACTCTACTTTATTTCTTCTCCTGGAAATATAGATCGGATGTAATGCTGGTAATTTGAAATAGGTAGAGAGGTATGATGGAGAAAAAGTCAAAGTAGCAATTTGGTGCCAAACTCGATTTTATGTCATGCTTCGCTCCCGTAAACTTAATGTAGCGCATTAATCTTCCATCCTTCTATTGTTTCCAACATAGGTTTTCTTTTTATGTCCAATATCGTAAGCATTTTAGTGGCAGGCATTTCTTTAAAAGCCAAATTTTAAAGGGCGAAATGCATTTTTGGTTCTGTTACATGCAGCTTTTATAGATTTTAACTTCTAGTTTTAATAAAACCAAAAGCTAGTTTTTAGTTCGGAGTCTCCGAGAACGTATTCACTTTATGCCATATTTTTGATGACCGATGCGGTCATCAGAAATATGACATCAGATCAAATATGTGTCGTTTGCATTTCACTTCTTGAAAATTCTGTTAAAATTGGAATTTCCAGGCCGTCGAAGTGGTTTCAACATTTCGCATTTTATTCGTTGGATGTTTTATAGATGTAAATGCTTAGTAAAAAAACTTGAAAAGACGCCGATATTTTTACGAAATGGTATCGAAATTCAATTATTTTTATCTCGTTTCATTTTATATCCTGTATATTGAATTTTTATTCAAAGTTTTCACCTTTTTTCTAAATTAAAATTTAGCATTGAATTTAGCAGAACCCGTGATTTAATGGGTATTTCTAGAAAAGTTTTTTTTTTTTGCAAAAATGAAATAATTTTTAATAACAAACAAATAACTAACAAAATCGATTCAAAACGTATATTAATTCAGTACTTCGTTTTTACTCCATGCACGTATTTATTGCTAGATTTCGGTATTTGAAATTAAAATAATATTTTTAATTATAGTTTTGATTAAATTTAAAAAAAATGTTAGATTAAATCTTTCATAAGATTATTAAAAAGATTATGATGACGTCATTCAACAATTTTGGACGGTGAAGTCATATTCACTGTGTGCGAATTAATGTTATATGTCCGAAAAAAAATGACAGATTAAATATACGATTAATGGTCCGAGAAATGTCGATTTTTTTTGGACATTGAACAAAATGATCGATTTAATTTTCAAAGAAATTTCCAAAATAAATGCGTGATTAAATTCATTAAACAGTGCCCGATTAAATGGACAAAAAAATACCCTATTACATGCTCGAACGAATGTGCAGTTAAATTTCCAAAAAAATGTTCGTTAAAATGTCCGGAAAATGGTAATTTTAAATAAATGACTTCATCAATTACAATTCTGAAGAATTACGATGTACATTTACTTCTACGTTTTAAAAACTGTTGGTTAGCACAGATACGCTCTAGTGTATTTTTAAATTAATTTATAATTACATTTAAATATATGCATAAAATTATCTCCGAAATCTTCTCATAGAGATTTGACAAGGAGAAGTTCCTCAGATTTAAACAATGAGACAAGAATTTTCATTAGACTTATTTTTTTCTAGTCTCATAATATTCAGCTCTTTTAAATGTTACTTAAGTCTTTCTCCGAAGTCCAAAAACTGTACTTGGGTATAAAGTAACCTCCGGAAGATCCACATTTTATGCTGCTCAATTTTATTCTCGAGCATTGTGATTTTTTTAGCTCATACACATGTCATGGAAATTAGGTTTACATTTTTCTTTGTTTCGGCAACATTTTATGACCGGAAATAAGCATAAAAAATTGTTGCGAACATCATTCCATATCCCACATCCTAAAAAGAAAGCATTTAAATTAACTTCCGTAGTACTTTTATCGCGCATAGACTCCCCGTAAGGAAAACACATTTCGAAATGCATTCATAGTTGACGTTTTTATCTGCATTTTATCATATGCGGTTTTAAAACTACGAGCATTTACTTTAAAATTTCTTTATGAAAAGTTTTTATGCAAAAACATAAAAGATTGTTAGTTGCGTTCCAAGAAGGAAATATACGTAGATTTTATAATTCTTTGTTAAGTCGAAAACTTAAAAACATTTAATCCATTTTATTTATTAGGAAATTGATCGAGTTTATGAAGTTTTTGTTTTACAAATTTAATTTTTTTGGGTACATTGTTATTTTCGCGTTATTTCATTTGCAGCCGAAGGCTCGTAAAAATTCTTCAGCTTTTTATGAGTTGTTTACTGTCGAACTTCGTTAAGACGAATCTTAATAGATGTACAAAATGTTCGTTTAAACCATTGTTCATATTATCAGAAGTCAAACAAAACATGACTTCATAAATAAGAATTAAATTTTTATTGAATTTTAAATTCAATCCTTCCCAAATATACGAATGAGGTGATGCTGCAACTGTTATCGGGGAATTTCCCGGCTATATTCCACCTTCTTCACAACGTCTAATCCGATTTCGGAATTCTTCTTAAACGAAGAAATTAACATAATTCGTATATGCCCTATAGGACGGGGACTGGAATTAAATTCGTAATATCAGAAATTCGTGTAAAGCGAATTAGTCAATATGAGGATCTACTATAGTTGTACTTACCTTTAAATAATCTCTTATTGTAATGAGCATAAATCTTTTACAAATGGTTTAAAAATATTATGGGCTCGAGGATTTGGGCTCGTTTGACAATCGGAAACAGGAAAGTTAATTCTTTTTATTTGAAAATTCGAAATTTACGAATTCGGATTTTAAAGTCTTCAGCGAAGAAATCAAATATTATTCGTTTAAACGCAGTGATGGGACTGGAAATGAGTTCGTACTATCAGAAATTCGTCTAGAGCGAATTCTTCTTAACGAGTTTCCGTTGTTATTCGAGAAGTACGAAATTTGTTATTGTTACCTTTCTTCCAGTTCCTGGTGTCCTCAATCCTTGAGAAAAAGAAATGTTCAAAAGCAGTTGTAGTAGTACATGTAGACGCGGAGAGTATACGTCTTCGTCTTATCTCTTCGTATTTTTCTTTTGTTGCAAAAAATTATTGAGCATGTTTTTTTTTGCGGTTGTTTTTCAGTGCCGCCTCGTTGGATTTTCGAGCCTAAAGATTGTTCCGTGATCAGCGGCAAGAGTATCATCATCGATTGCCAAGCCGATGGATTGCCTCGTCCTTACATCACTTGGAAAAAAGCGATCGGTGAATACGAAACTAAACTTTTCTCCCTATTCCTATTGGTTTTATGGATTGGCGAGTACTCGAGCATCACTTTTTCCCTCATTCCCATTTTCCTTAATCATCGAGGAGGAGGATTAGGAGCAATTAGAAATGCGTGGCTCTTATCATTTTTGGGAAAACGAACACCTGCTTCCCCAATCATGTTGATACAACTTTCCACCACGAGAATTTTCTATTGCTTTATTCTCTGTAATTTTACTCTTCGAGGATAGTTTTTCACGTGAAATTCGTGAAATAACACAAAAATTGGCTGGAAATTGAAAAACCAAAGGAAATTACCAAGGTTCTCCAAGACTCGGAGAATCTGGATTGTCAGGGAAATTGGAAGTCCGTGACATTTTCTGTTAAAGGGATTTGTTTTTATAAAGGCAAAGAATTTCAGATTAGCCATGAAATCGTTTCTTAAAACAACTGAACATTTCAGGTTGGGGGGGGGGGAAATCCATGAAGTTTAAATCTTCGTATTTTTATCTTTTTGGTATTTTTAACCACGGTTCCCCCTGACTTGGATAGTCTGGAATGGTCAGGGAAATTGGAAAGATGTGAAATTGTTTAGGACAATTTATGTTTTGAGATATATTTGAAACTTCCAGTCTTTAGAAGATAATGCAAAGAAGCTGGCGTGTGATTTAACTTTAAGAGAAAGTTAGATATGAATGTTTCAATTTAAAAAAAAGTTGCATTTGATGTTTATATATAAAAATCTCCTTTTAAAGCATAATAAGAAATTAATGTAGCATTCAAGGCATTGACATTGGTCATACAGTATTTTTGCATTTCCAGTGGACATGATTTTGTTTAAAAAAACTGGAAAGTTGGTAAAAAATTAGGATAGTTGAAAATTTATTTCTGGAAAAGTTCTGTTAACTGAAATTAGGAAATTCAAATGTTTTAAATTTAAGTTTAAGATGAAATTTTAAAATTCCATCGGGTAACGTATTTTAATGTTACATTTGTATTTCTGGAAGTTATCTTATTTTATTTTTTTTAAATTTTAAATAGAATTCAATGTAGAATCAAAGTACCTAATATAATTTTATAACTGTAAGGAATTGACGGGATACCCTTTTTACAAATAAAACACATATCAATATTTTTGGTTAAAGAATCACTCTTATTAGACTGAAAGGGATCGAATCTCAAAACGTTTTGTTAAATAAGCGAAACAATTTGTTGGAATTGAAAATGAAATGTTAAAACTAGACATTTTTAAAAAATAAATAAAAAAACTTATTTTGAAAAATTTTAAGGACATTTCCATTTCCATTACGATTTTTGATATCATTTCCAGAAAAGGTGATTTCTTTCCACGTTTTTGACAAAAAAAATCGATGAATCTTGAGCGCTCGTACTCCAAGATGGCGGACAATCAAGTCATCGACTGTCGTTTTATTTTTGGGTGGAAGTATAGCTTTCTGTTAACTCATTTTTCTTAATTGCTAGGTAGACTTCCAGGGGATTATGTTCCCATAGATTATTCTAGCGGCCGAAACTACATGTACCCCAATGGGTCATTACTGCTAACGAGCATCCAAGTGACCGATTCTGGATATTATTTGTGCCAATCTAACAACAGCGTCGGTGCTGGACTAAGTAAAGTTATCTCCTTGAAGGTTCACGGTACGTATTTCTACACTCCATCATCGATTTTTGAGCCTCCTGCTAATTAATAGCTCTTTCGCTTTATCCTTACAATTTTTGTTTTCCTCCCAGCTCAATTAAATCCTTTCTAATTAGTCATCGTTAATTCTTAAATTAAAGAAGAAAGGGGAATAGAGCGGCTTTGGTAATTTATTAGACTAGCTCGACGCCTATAGTCCTGGTGGTAAATGTCAACGGTTAATTGTTATCAAAAGGTGGTGGGAAATCGAAGGAAATATTCGTAGACTTTAAAAGGAAGTTTTGGGAAGAAGTGATTGTGGAATTTTAAGTTATTTCTGAATGTTTATATGCCTTCAACGATCCATTTTATGTGGAATTTGCTGGGAAACTTTTGATGATACCAGATTTTTGATAACTTAGTTTTCACAACAATGTTTTTTAATTTAATTTAATCAAGATTTCTCAATTCATTTCAAATTAACGCGTAAGCAATTTTAAATGAATTGAAAAATCTTGATTCAAATTAAACTACAAACATTTTTATGTAAGCATATAACACGTAATTTAGTAATAAATAAATATATATAATTAGGAGTTTTACTTTTTCAAATTTCTAACGTGCAAATTTGAGATTAATTGAAAAATCTTGGTAAAAATTAAATTAAAATTTTTTTATGAAAGAACAGGATATTTTGAAAAATAGGTAAATAATAAATAGTAAATAGTAAATAATGAAGAATCCGGAATTCATTTTCAAGTTTCTTAGGCGTTAATTTAATATGAATTGAAAAATCTTGATTAAAATTAAATTATGAACCTTTTAATGAAAATATTTTGATTGATGCTTGGAACTTTATTGGAAAACTTCTCATACGGGATGAACTGCGTGATTATTTTGTCACAATATTTCCTCAACTGTTTTGTTTTAGGAAATATAAATTATTAAAAATCGGCTATTTGTTGGGGGAATTTTTAAAATTATTTGGGCATTATAAAGAAATGTAATAGAAATCTTAGTAAAAATCTGATTTCACGATTGGAATTAGCAACACATTAATTTGAAATTGAAAATACTTGATTAAAATAAATTAAAACACATTTACTTAAAAAATACTGTATTTCATCTTTGCAACCTTCTTCTAAAATTTCGCATATGGAATATGAACCGCGGGAATATTTTGAGCATTTTTAGTACAACTACATAAATTTTGGTAAAAATTGAATTTGACGACTGGTAACAGTAATTAGGAGTTAGTCATTAGGATTTAATAATGATACTGTATATTAGCTATAACATTTTGATATTTTGCATTTGGTATGTAAATTTCGAAAAGACAGTTTAGGCCTTGAAATATTTCTAGTAAAGTGTTGCTTTTGTATTGCAGCTCCGGCTTATTTTGAAGAAAAATTCAGAAATCTGACAGTAAGGAAAGGTCACGACGCCCACTTAAGTTGCGAAAGTCAAGGCGATTCTCCAATAAAAATTGAGTGGAAAGTTCATAACCAAAAAATCGACACACGCAAAAAAAGCAAGTAAGAAGTTTGTGCACCTTTGTTTGCGCCATAAACTAACTCTTTGCGAATTTAAGATTTTTAAATTATTGTAGAAAAATTATGGCAAAAATTAGAAGGAGTTTTAAACCACTTTTATTTCGACTCTTCGATTATTACAATGGCAAGTTTTTCATTGCTTTGTTTTAACAATCAATAAACAGTATATTTCATTACTCATGACATTTTTTTTTAAATGGAAAGGTGTATTTTGCAGTAGTTTTACTGTTTTATAACTTTCTTCAACTGAATTTTAAAAATTGTAAGTTTAGCGTAAAGACTTTATAATTATAAATTACATTTTTTCATGTAAAACTCGTTAAACATTTGATGACATGTAATTTCGGCTGGATTTCATTTTACTCAAAAATTGGAATCTTGTCAAGAATAATGATTTTACTATGACTTAAGTTAGAAACTTTAACATGCTAGGTAGAAAGAGGATGAAAGCTTTACAACAATTTGAAATCTCAGAACGTTCCCTTGGGAGTAGGCAATCACATACAACACTCGTCCCATGCATGATTGCCTATCATCAGGGTGTTATTACTGATTTGTAGCTGCTAAGTAGCTTGGTCAGTTTGGCTTTCCGTGCATTTAATTTTTATTTATTAGTTTTTTCATACCTTATTTTACTAAATAATGTGCGTTTAACTATTTTGTTGACTTTGAGCTCAACTGATTTTTTTTTAACTTTTTTAAGTTTAGAATAAGAAAAATTCTCCCTTAAATATCGTAGGAAATGTAATTAAATAAATAATAATAAAAGGAAATAATATGTTAAAATACGTAAAAAATATTAAACTCAAAATCGCAATATATAAATTATTTATGCTCGTAAACATTTAAAAAAAACTAACCATGCAGCTTTCCCTGACTTTAATTTGAAAACTCCACTTTCTAAAAGAGTGATTTTCAAACAATTATCTAATTTTATGAAATCAATCTCGTTGATAATTTGAAAATATATTTCTTCAAATACCTTATAAATTATTTTTTCCCGGCATTTTGTAAAAAGGAAATTTCTCCTTGGAAGCACTCAAATTTTCACGAATAATTTAATATCGTTGACAGTTTTTTTTTCAAAAAGTGACCGTATTACCACCCTGTAGGTTTTGTTTGAATCCCCTGCTCTCATCTTGATTGGCAATTTAAAATTAAACGGGATTAAACCCATGGCGGAATGGTGTTCAATTATGGCATTGAGGGAAGGAGCTTAATATAGTTTCCTAATCCGTTCTGTTCTGCTTAGTTAAGCATAATTCCTTAATGTTTAGCGTTGTCCACCACAAACCTTAATGAAGTGGAAGAAAACGTTAGTTTAGACGTCGCGCATGGCTATTACCTATTTAATGTACCTGCAGTAGGGCGCAATTACGAAACAGCCTCGACTAACGACAACTTTCGCCCTATAATAACGTTACTTTTCTACGCTTAAAGATACGCCACCCATGAACAAGCGACTTCTGCAGGATTCATTTCGCAGTTAATTGTCTCCAGGACCAGCAGAGAAGATACCACCGAATTCTCCTGTCTGGCAATTAACGATTTTGGCAAAGATCAAGCCTGGATTTCGCTCATAGTTCAAGGTGAGCTCGGCTTGGAAATAACGCATTTGTATGGAAATCTACAAACATATACACACTTTTAATGTTTATTGTTGAATATACAAAATAAGCTAGATAAATATCGGCGTTTTTATTCATATAGCGTGACATTTTAGAACAAATTTGAATAAAAAATTAATATTTAATGCATAATCTATGATAAATTTAATTTTTCTGACGACATCAAAGTAGGCCTACTAAGTATATTTCCTAACTACATCATTGTACTGAGTATATTTTACAAACTTCTTAATTTTGCTAAGTATATATTACTAAATTCAGCATTGGGCTGAGTGGAATTTTTCTAACTACATTCAATTAAATTTGAATTTAAATATTTTTGAAGAATGCTGAAGAATTTATATTTCTGCGTGAACGTTTGTTGCAAATATGGTGAAATCAAAAAAAAAATCCGCTAAACATATGCAGTTATTTGTAGCTCGCAAATAGTTTTGTTATATTTTTGATAAAACAAATAAGAATTTTTGAATAATTTTTTTTAAATTCAGAACCGCCAGAAGCACCACGTGATGTTAAAATCAGTCCTCAAACCAGTCGAATGCTTGGCATAAGCTGGGCCACACCCTTTGATGGAAATAGTAGGATTCTTCATTACATTATTCAAGTGAAGGCTGTGAGTAGTAAGTATATATCCCGTAATATTGTTTAGTTTTTAAAATATTTCAAATCCGCTCAGTTTTGTATCGGTAGTTAACTAGTTTTATGACATGTTATAAGTGAATTTATTGTCTCTTTAGCTGTTTGGATGCGCGATAGAAGAAATATTTCTGTTGGTGGAGATGAAACAAGTGCAGTAGTGACTGATTTACATCCTGCCGTCGATTATTCGGTCAATGTGGCTGCTGAAAATTCGGTCGGCGTGGGTGTTTTCAGTTCTGAAGTCCAATTGATGATGGCTGAAGAAGGTTTGGGAATTTTTATGGTTTTGGAATGTTTTCTTGTAAAATAACCGAAGAAAATATTTTTTTGCCCTGTGATATTTTTTTGAAAAAATTTTAAATGAGCCTATTTTTCAAATATTATGATTTTTTTAATTACCATATATTCTTTTTAATTATGCGATGATCTTTAAACTAAGTGTTAAAGTTGTGTTTATTATATGCTGTGTTTTTGAATTTTAAAATTTGGGTTATTCTCGTATTTTTCGGATTATCTGGAATTTCGATTATTCAGGTTGTCGTTAAATTACCTGAATAATTCTATTTCTTGTATCTTGTAGCTTGTTTTTGCAATCTTTTCGTGGTAAATAACCGACAAAATTACACTAGTTTTGCCCAGCGATAATTCTGGAAATGCATAATGATTTTTCAATTACGATAACTTCTAATACATTACCTGGTGTTATATGAACTAATTATGTTGAAGGTGTATTTGTATATTAAATGGTGTAGTTTTGTAATTTTGTATCGGAGGTTTTCAATATATCTGTTATATTTCTTGAAAACTAATATTTGTAATTATTTGCAGCTCCTGATGGCCCACCGTTAAATATAACAGCAGAGGCGATTGGATCTCAAAGTTTAAAAATTTCATGGAAAGTATGAAAGTTTTTCAATTCGCTTCACAATTTCTAAAAAATCCTAAATTTTCAAGATTTAATTGATTTATTTTCTTTTTCTTAACTTTATTTAGCCACCCAAACATGAAGCTCGAAACGGTGAAATATTGGGATATTTTATTGAATACCGCGAATACGATTCAGCGGAATTATTGGCGATCAAAACGACCGATATAAAAAGTGAGCATCCTGGACAGTTTCAACTGGAAGGATTAACCAAATTCACTAAATACGCCATCACCGTGCAAGCTTTTAATAACATCGGCATGGGGCCAAAATCAAGGGAAATTATTGCTCGAACTATGGAAGATGGTAGGTTACTGTAGCAACTGCAATTTCGTAATAAAATTGCTTTGCTACTGAAAATTTATTATGCGAGTGTTGCCTGTATATTAAAATTCGCAAAATTTTCCACATAATTTGTGAGATAAAATAAGTTTAAAATGTTTTTAAAAGCATTGCACACCGATGATCCATTTGTCCATTGCTGGTTGTTATTGTTTAAACACATTGTAAATGAATCGAGATGACTATGGAGCACCTGCTAATACCTTTTGTTGACTATGACATTAGTCTTAAAGATCTTTGAAATTTTACCTGTTTATAATTTGCGCTACATTAATGGTTTTAATTAGTGAAATGATTAGTGCTCTTTTATGGGCCCTATAGATCAAAAAGATTAAAAATCAGATATCGTATATTCTTATATGTATTTAAATTGACTTAAATGCAATTTAAACTTATAAACAGCTTGTAATAGACATATTTTTGTTTGAAGATATTTTCATGTTTCAAATTTAAATAATGTATTTTAAATTTATTTTTTTCACCCGATGTTTAATCTTGAGTAATCTTGCAGAGTTGAGTTATGACTGCCCAAAAACAATACTCTTTATAGGGTTTTTATTTACCATTACTACTAGGTTTATTTGAAGAAAACTGCTTCCATGTGTTATATGAACTACATTTTTTTTGGTCATTTGACACTTCATCATAAAAGAATCTAATATTACCAACAATGAAATATAGGTTATCACCAAAAATTGCTATAAAAATGTCTCCCCTTTTTATCCTTTATGCATGGCTGTTCTTAGATAACGTCAAAGTGCAGAAATTTTATACGAGCCGTAATAAACTGGTTCTATCTACATCGAACGTGCAATTTAATGTCATAAAATAGGCAGATGATGGGGTACTCAGTCCGTTTCTTGGTTTTGAGTTGATTAAAAGATCCAATACTCGTAGTTACGGCATAAAACACGAGCTTTTAAGGAAATCATCGTCTATTTTATGGCTACTAAGCTATGCTTTCAAAATCTTCGAGCATCAATTTTATTACAAATTACATGTTACGATGTAATGAAAAATGAAACTGTTTTTTTATTGCATTTCTTCGCTGTCATTTTAATCTCGAATTTCATCTTCAGTTTTTTTTCTTTGTGTCTTTGTCGTTTTTTTCTGACCTACATGTGCCCTTTTTTGTTTCTCATTCAATTTTGGAATTTCTTTGAAGATATTTTCATGTTTCAAATTTAAATAATGTATTTTAAATTTATTTTTTTCATTCATTTCGAAACTTACAGTGACTCAAACAATTGTTCACATAAATGCTAGTGTAAGTTTATTGACTTCACAGACTTCCCATAAACTTTAACATAAAAAAGTAAAACATAAAACATAAAAAGTGACATTTCATTTTTCATATAAAAATAAACAACTTGAAAAAAATATTTGAAAATAATATGGCCAATAACAGTTGCCTCAACTTTACTACCTCCAATATTCTTTAAGGCATGCTATCAATTAGCTTCTTACAACAATCCTTCTCAATTTTATCCCAGATCTCTTGCACTCTCTGCCATAATTGTAGCATGCTGAATGGTGGCTCTGAGAAATCATTCTTTTTTTTAAAAACAATTCCCACAAATTTTCAATTGGATTAAGGTCAGGTGATTGAAGGGGCCACAGCAAAACCTCAATTTTAGCATCTTTGAGCCATTTCTGCGTACATTTCGCAGTATGCTTGGGGTCATTGTCATGTT
>JAQGBX010003842.1:0-16416 GCA_034698745.1 Megaphyllum sjaelandicum | reverse complement strand
AAATTGTGGAAAACCATGAAAACCACAATCGAAGATAGTCGACCCAGGAATCGAACCTGAGTCTACCGAATGCAAGATGAGGATGCCAACCTCTAAGCCACCTTGCTCGGTCTGTTGATCTGTTCATTTTATTAAAAATAAAATTCAGACATATTATGATGAATAGCATTCTGTAGATACGACAATACTGGATGATTTCTGTTCGCAAGATTTATTTTACAAAAATTGTACATTAAACAAGATGGCGTAAATTCAGTTTTTCAAGTAACAAAATATTATGGAAAAAAAAAGATTTGTAAAGACTGAATTGTCCGCGTGCAATTGCTCATAAATCATAAGCTAATGTAATGATACAAATAACTAAATATTTTCAAGTTTCCCTCAGTAATTTAATATGAAAATTTCATTTAATTCCAAAATAAATAATTTCTTGTGTAATTGACTTATGATTCAATCCTCATGTTAAACAATGATTATAACGTTCAAATTATTGCCTAAATTGTTCATATATAATAAACGAAATTAAAATGATGAGGCTGTGAAGCTTATGGACAATATAGAAACGTGCGACTCTTTATCTGCACTAAATCAAGCGATGGATGATGATAAATAGAAAGAACAAGCATCGCTTTGGTTTGCAACAATTCAAATTCAAAACAATGGTATCTGATGTTGGCGTATCATATCATGCCAAAAACAACTTGGTTTTAGATCCTTAAAATCAATAATCAATTAATATAAATCAATTCTTTTGTGTTATTTATAGAATTTGTGTTATAAACAAGATTTTAATCCTCAACATGTCCTGAGGAGATACTGAAACAGTAGAATTACTAACGATATGAGCATTCAGCTGCCATTTCAATACAATGAAACCACAATTAATCCTACATAAAAAATTCCCAAATATGTTACAGGTTGAATGCTTATCTTTACAACAAACCCAAAAAAGGAATAAAACCCATGGTTTGAAAAATACAAAAAATTCTTATGGTCTATAAAAACCATGCCCTAAAACAATCGATAGACTGCCACAAAATCTTATTTGCAAGTCTATAAGAAATTGATGTGTGGAGAAAAATAAACCTAAATAATTCAGAAATTGTCTCATGCAAACGAATCGTGTTTTTCAGGAAGATCATCATGTGACGACTTCAATTCTTTTAATTCCGTAGACCGTCTTCTTGGCCTGAAAACAAAAAAGTAGCTTATTAGCAAAGTAAAACATTATTTCCTACAACAAAGATGTATAGATTTTGTAAAAAAAAGTATCAAAGGTAAAAGCGAATTTTGCAGAATGTAATTTCTGAAATAATAAACCCTTTGGATCGAACTATAAATAATAATTCATAAATCAACTAACTCAGATTTAATGTAATTTGTTATAAAAAAATATATATTCGAGATAAATGTCACATTTTCTTGCCAGTTTATTAATTTTTAAAACTATGTCTCATTTCTTCTGCATTTGTCAATCCTTTAAAATCGCCTGCATCTTTATATATAATAATGACAAATTCTTATCAAAGACCAGAACTGGACAGGAGACAATGTTACATTGGGGATGACTTACTTTACATTTACGAAATCTGCCTCCGTTTGCCTTTTTCTACCCAAGAGGAAAGCAATTAGGCAAGTGCCCAAGATAACCAGTGGAATTAGGATAGCAAGAGCAATACCCGCGGTAATTCCTGCTCTCTGAGCATTATACACAACTTCCTCTGAAATCCAAAGAAATTACACAGTATAAATAAAGTACCATGAAACTTACCCAGTTTCCCCTGTATAATACGTATCATCATATTTGCGTAATCCCCAAAGGAAGTGAATCAAGATGACAACCAATAGAAACAGTAAACAAACACATCCCAAAACTATGGCTGAAGTAATTCCAGCATACCTCGCATTATACACAATCTCTTCTGCAAATGAAACAATAAAAAGCCAATCATTGCAGAATAGTTCCGGAAATCTTGGTTTCTTATTGTTTCAAGATCTAAGTCAAGCTCCAAGGCAGTTCCGAAACATTTTAACGCCTAATTTTGACAATATGTTTAAAATACATGCATATGCAGTATCTATTGGATTTCATGCAATGCTAATTTGCTGGAAATACTTTTGAAACTTTGGTTTTCAAAGCAATTTTTAAAATTACGCATTAATTCTCAGATCACTTCTATTCACGCCATCAGATCATTAGGTTTATGCACAACATTACGTAAATTCCTGAGAAATTTTCGCAAAATTAATATGCCTACTAATTTTGTAGATTTTTAAACTTATTTTGTAACTGCCATAAGTTTCTTGAATTCTTCAAGGAATTTATATTCATGCGTTTCATGAGTAATACAACTTTTTTTTATTAGTATACATTTATAACTGAAAATCGTGGTTGTGATCAGAGTATTAATACATCTTTCTTTTTATTAGTCAAGATTCGTTAACCCCTCACTGATTTAAATTTATTCAAAAGATTTACTTACCCACACACCAGGCCATCTCTTCTTCGGGTTCATTCCATTCTCCCGTCGATGTACAATACCTTTCCTGGTCACCCTGGAGTAGATATCCCGGTTCGCAGAAAAACTTTACTCGAGTTCCAACAATGTATTGCCTTGATGATTTGTGACCGTGACGTGGCGTCCATAAAGCTCCACATGTTGCCACTGAGGCGAAATGGCACCAAATTTAGTATATTGTATTAACCTATCTCTATCTATTAAATTTTCTTGCTAACTTTGGGTCTCACCTTTTTTTAATCCGTCAGATTTTAATGTTTTCAAACTATCTTCGCTGTACCGAGTCGAAATTGCAAAATCTTTATTCTGCGTAGTGACAAAATCATAATAACATTGATAGGAAAGACTGCAGACTCTGTTAACCACGTCCTCAGTTATCGTTCTGTATGGAAAATAAAAACATGCAGTCAAATAAATGGTACAGTGGCAGACTTGTGAGGTAAGAATCAGACAACTTACGTGTTTGAATAAATAGTAGGTTTTTTGTTGAAATTTGGCAAAAATGTTTCATTGTAATAGTAGTTACTGCTACGCCCAAATTCATGATAAAATAATGATTTGCCAACTGGTCGATCAACGTCTTCAGAGTCTTTTACCACCCCTGTCAAATATATATATATAAATAACTTGAAAATGCCTTTTATTTCCTAACCAAAATTATTTAGTTACAGTACGTATAATTCCACAAATTACAAACTAAACTATTGCATCTACTTCAAAACAATTGAAATGCAAACTTACATTTCAGTCCAAACTGCTGATGTATTGCTTGAAGATTATTGTCAGCCGCTGTCGGTGGAAGTATTACTTCACCTGTGGGTAACGTGAAATCATCATCCTGTAGGCCTGTCCAATTCCCCATTAGCCCTCGCGTTATGTTCTAAAATGGAAAACGAGATGACTTAATGAATTGTCCTTAACCAGTTAGGTCTAGGTGTAACCAGTAAGGTGTTGTTAAAATAAACGCACTTGAACAATTATTCTATAAATGAAATTGAGAAAATTAACAATCTAAGACTGATTAATTATAAAACTTCTAATTATAATGTTATTTAATTCGTTTTTTTCCTGATACTCAAAGTTTAATAAGTTTTTGTTCATAAAAATATCTAAAAGAGCTATACATAAAGGGAATAATGATAAACTTTGTAGGTAGGGCCTACCATAAATGACCGCGGAAGTAGTATTCTGGCAGACATGTGACCCATGCTTTCAACAACTTCCACACCAGCGCCGGATTGAAACTGGACGATGACGTCGGATTGATTATGAATGTTCCCTGGAACGTAGACTGTTACACCTATAAGGTAAATCAATTCTTCATTAGACCTCACGTTACTGAGCTCAAGAATGTAAGAATCATCGATTAAAAAAAAAACATTTTGCATATTCCAACAAACATAAAGGCGTGCACAAATGAGGCAATTTGTCGCTTAATTAAGAAGCAATTTTAGGCATATCCGAAAACCATATTTTATTATTTGCAAATTAGCGAATTCAAACGTTCTAAATGAACTATTTTTTATAAATAAGATGAAGTCGAATTATGTTCAAATTATTAATTCTTTTTTTAAATCGAGGATCAGGAAAGCCACACATACAAATTCCGTTACAAAAATATTACGCTGGGTAAAAACACACTTAAATACGAAGGACAAACCTCGGAAAGCTTGGACCTTTTGATGAGGGCGATCAAAGTAAACTCTCTTGTGATCTACCAACACATCCAGACGGTATCTCCATCTTGCTTCAATATTTCTCAGTTGAATTTCTACTACAGATGACACGTTATCTTTCATGGCCACTGATCTTAACTCTGATGCCTGAAGTCTTTGTTTTTCTGTAAGGAAGATATAGCGTCGATAGTATATTAGTAAACCACTGTTAATAATTTTGAACTTCCAAAATCAATCTGACAAAGAATACAGGAATTCATTTGTTGATAAAGTATTGCCAATGAATATGTGGTACGTTTTTGCTCAAATCGAAAGCTAATTGTAAGTGAACTTACGAGTTTCATCTACAACTTGCTCAAATCTTCCTTGAATATCGATAACGTGTGCCTTGTCATTCACTCTAGTCAAAACGTACTCTCCAAGACCATTAAAGGTGTATTCCAAGTTGTCATAGGTAATAAAATGTGGATCTCCAAAAACAGCAGCTGAACGAAAAACAACTCATGATCATCTACTTGCAAAAATAAAGACATATTTGTAAATTTAAAATTAAAATTACACTTACTGGCATTTGGTGGCTGATAACCCTTGCAGTCTTGAGAGGCACGATTTTTGCGGTAAATCCAGCATCCCTCAGTCTCAGAATCTTGCCAGCGGCAGCAGTAATAATATGCCATAATGTCGTTCGTCCAGTGGGACAGGCTGGGTACCTAAGACGATATGCAAAGAAACTGTGAATTTCTGATCTTTGCAATTAGCCTTAAAGAGCGCCAGGAATTTTCTTCATAAATTACTGACCTTTCCAACATCAAAGTATGGAAATCCTCCAAATGGATGAGACCTTGAAGGCGCTCCTCCATAAGGTGTATCAGCAGTCAGAATCAGGTAATTATCATTGTCATAACAACACTGCTGCCCGTTACCATCAAAACTGTTTTAAAAAAGAAGACTTTATTCGTATGCAGGACATCGAAAGTGAATTTGATGCATTCAAACTTAAAACTGTGAATAAAAAAGTCAAGCAATTGAGAAACATTCGTACTTTGGGACTCCAGATCGAACGCAATGCCTGGCTTCTTTGTGAGTGTAACATCCGGTGTTCAAATTCATGTCACAGTCAGGATCGGGACCAAAGAGGCCTTTATCAGACAAAGCCTGGTTTAAGGTACAGGGGCAACGGGGTACACTGTTAGCAAACGTATTATAACGATCCTCTTTCTGCATCCATACGTCACAGTTCATTCGTGCCCATTCTGGTCCATCGAATTCTTCCCACTGGGCATAAAAGTACCAAGCAAGGGGCACAGGGTGACTCCAGAGGGATCTAGAAATAAAATATTACTTTACTTTACTTTGGATTTTTATAGCCAATAAAGCCAAACTTTGCTTTTTAACTTGCAAAAATGTATCATAATTTCTTGAAGAAAAATTGAAGGGATTTAATTAACACTTATCACTAAATTAAAATCAATAATTAATTAGTGTTGCCACATTAAATATACTTACGGAGAAAAGCTGAGTCCCTCTCCCAAAGGATTGGTTAAATTTACTTGAATGAAGCCAAATCCTAGATTTCTTGTCTCCTCATTATCCCTTTCAGCATACAACTTCGGGTCTATTATGTAATTACCAGTATTGGGAGTGGCCTCCACTAAGGAGTCGATATATATAATTTCTGGGACAGGCCCAGTTTCACTAGAAATTTAAAAAAAAAAACATTACTTTTTAATTATACATTGTATAATATTTCCTGTGTATTTGCATTACACATGTTTATTAAATGCCAAATGAATGACAGCTTAAATGAAATCAAATCAATTATAAGCTAAGCTAACATTTACTTACCGATAACCCCACAGTGTTATGGACACAGGTGCATTTTTGTTAAATGTTAGATTTCCGTAGGACCAAACCAGCTCCAGATTTAAAGGTTCAAGGTTATGGACTTCCTCTCTGTTCTTCACATAAACCACTTCCTTCGATTCAGATGGTGGTTCTATTAATATACGACAAAAAGGGGTCAGGAAGGAACTTTTCTAGTCTACAGAGGAAAAAATGAGTCCCCCTTAATTTCCCTGACCAACACATACCGAGATAAAACATAGTCTTGAACTGGAAGGCGCCATCACCAATGGTCAGGAAGACATCGACATAACCGATGTAGAAAATGGGTGGTGTGATGCAAGTAGCGTGGTTTCGGTCCCGGTATTCACAGCTGATTTCTTGGTCCTTGAATCTAGCCTTGATTCGCTGGTCCTTATCAAAGCACGGGCCAGTCATGTTCACCAATACACCTCCGAGCATGTTTCCTGTTTGAGGTGAGATGAATAGCGAAGGCGTTCCCAGACCTTTAAAAACGTAAGAAATTAATGAAAAATTCGAGAAATATTCACTTTGACAGAAAATAAATAAAAACACTTGTTAATTCTGAGAATAAATCCGAATAACCCGTTAGATCAATTTCAAGTGGCATTACATGTACAGTATGCCGAATTACCTGGCTCATAATTGCAAGCTCCTTGGTAAATCTCTTCATCAATTCGAAAGATGTGTCGTCCAGGTTTTCCATTTGTATAGCCATTATATGCAAGATTTTGAATCCTTGATGTTTGGGAATAAGGCATGTATTCATATGCCCGTGTTCCATTTCCAGCATTGAAACCAACCTAAATTATAATAAAAGTTACTTTAAACATCATGGATTTCAAAAATTGAACTCAAATTTGGATATCAAATTATTGTGTAAATCAGAATCAAGGGATTTAAATTATTAAGGGTGTATTGTATTAGTAATCCGAGGGATAAATTCCTGTAAGTTGTACGGCCATTTTCCCACTTTGTGCATATAAAGGACTTACAAACGCAGTGTTTCCTCCCAGGCCGTCTCCAGGTCCACCACCAGCATTTGTTGCAGATGTCCATTTTACTTGATCGTAGTTGAACAAACAATAGCTCATAATTTCATCGGTGGCCATAACAGCTTGAAATGTGTTGGTCTGTAACATGACACGATAGTGAGGATATGAATAAATGAGGGAAATAAACGAACATCAAAAGTTAAAATCTGTCGAGAAACAAGACTCACAATCTTCTTTGTTCCTTGCGTGCCTCCGTTAAATGTGGTATTTCTCCATGTTATGATCATGACGTGTTTTGGGGTGAAGAATTCAGCACCGATGATGCCCTCTTGTATATCTCGGGTAAGCGCCTCTTTGATGGCACTTTCTTCATCCCTAATTTGCTTGTCAGTCCAACCTTCAGGTTTTGAAGATCCACTTCCAATATTTGGTAACATTCTAAATGAATGGATCACGATTCGGCACTCGTTAAATAAATTGAAAAGGACTGACATGCCAATATCAATTCATTTTTTCAACTCTTAATCAGCTTACGGTTATTTTTAACACGGACTTTATATTGCCAAAAAAGCGTTAGTCACAGATTAGGTGTGACAGTTGATCAACATGGACATTTGAAAATAGATGTAACGATTTAGAGATATTGGAGATATTGGTGGAAAAAGAAATAATTGAAATTTATTATTGAGTTTATGAGGCAAAACGAAATTTTATTAGAAATGTGTTTCATATGAGCTAATAAACGCAAATAAAACATTATTTAAAATTTTTCAATTTTGAAAAGTCTTCATGAGTAGTACTAGATTTAATTGTACATGCAGAGTGCTACGGAATGAATTTTTGTACCTCACATATATTCCAGGATTAAGGTCATCTGACCCCATTTTTTCGCCTATAGCTGCTTCCATGTGAAATGGACCAATAAAAGAAGGATCCGGCTTCATGGGCCAGTCATCAATTGGCAACTTCAATGGTCGTGTTGTACTGGAAGGTGAAGAACTGAATGCCAAATGTCCATGCAGTGACACCTACAGATAACACATAAGGGATCATTTTATTAGTTGAAAGGCGAATTGTGATGATATGTCTAAAAATTGATATTAGGTAGGTTATCTTACCCAAGTGTAGTTGAAGAGAAATCCATAAAATGGAAACGGGAACTTGAGATTCCATTGCACCAGTGGAACAGCATCCCCGACATCTGTTGGAAACTGCTCGTATGGATACAGTAAACTTTCCCTAATTCTCCTTACATTTTCTGATATTGCAGCATTAGGATCAACGACTAAAGACAATGAATCCAACAATGTAACATTATTGCATTATATCTAATACTGTACTATGATTGAAGATGACTAAATTTTAGAGTGAATTAATTTTTAAAAAAAAACTACGTATAGGCCTAATTTAAGTCCTAAAGATAGCAGATGGTATTTGTAATCAGGGTAACCACATGTACATGTAAATATAAATTAATGCAAGGAACGTTTGACTATCTATGTTCCTTCAATTTATAAAAATCCAAAGTAACATATACGAAGATACAACAACAAATTAATCCACAATTAAACGAAAAATAAACAAATTAATAAGAACTAAACGAAAAATAAAACAACAGAATAAGAATTACATATAAGTTAAGGTGAACCCAAAGCCAACATCTCTGCAGTAACCTAGGATCTGTAAATATTTTATTCCAATTGCTTATAAATATATAAAACCGAAAAAAGTACTGGACAAAGCAAGGCATGATTTTTCCAATTACAGTGTATTTCAAATTTTATCCAACCTTCCGCAAATATGTATGTCTATTGTCTTTGAATTTACAAATGGGGACAACCGAGGGCCTCAAAATGTATTGTGCTCAATTGATACCGTTTTATAATCTCCAACCAGCATTTGTAGGTTTGCCTTATGCAAACATCGTTATCAAACGCATTATGTAAGCACATTTATCAGGGATTTTGGCCATTCACCTGATAATTTTAAGTTAACAATGAAGTCATCGACTGTTTCTATAACAACATACTTGTATCTTTCCCACGCAAGGCGCATTTATATTACCTAGTCCAGCGTTTGTGCATAAGAAGTTTTGTAACTCTTTTGTGCATAATGTTATAAGATAAGCATGCAATCTCTAAAGCAAATGTCAATTAAAAAGCCCTTTTAATACCAGATAAATCATAAAATGATATCTGGTCTTAGTTGCTGTACAGTAAATAGATATATGAAATATTTTACGAAACCCACATTAATTCACAATGTTTGGAAACAATAGGGTGGTTTATTGATACATTATTGACTTTATTTAAATGAATTTTTTCTTGACTTGCCATGTTTAAATTTATTAATTAATCAACAGGATTGTTAGGACTATGATATTCAGATCTCCTAAATTAATATTGTAATATTACTTACAAAACAGCATTTGGACTCGAAAAAAGGGAATTTAATGAATTAGGTTAAATGTAAGTAATTTTTAATATTTTTTTTTTCTAAAAATAAAATGTACGTTTTCAGTACACATATCGTTGGGTATTTTGAACAAATTCATTTCAAAAACGTAGAATGTTACAACCAAAAAGAATATCAATTTTTAATTTGAACATTTTTTCACACCCAAAAATAAATTAGGTAGCAATTATCAAGGTGCATAACATTCCAAACAAATGACGAAGAGATAAGCTATCAGGATGTTGCCACATACATGAAGCTTTGAAAAAATATACTGATAAATGGTGATGCCTTGCTATCAATGAAAATAATCAAAAAACTAACAGAGTATTCTACCTTGAAAATACTTTGGTAATGTTATGTAATAACCGTTGGAATGGTGAGCACGTGGTAATTAAACAAAGTTTGGGCAAACATATCAATGAAAATAGGCGCTTTCTTGTTTCTTGGAAGGAATTTTGTGAAACTGAAATTCTGACAGCATTTTGGGGCTAATATTATCGTCTTGGTCACTGCAGGTCAGACTATCTAAAAACTAGATATTTCAACGCAGACCATGAGAAAGAAAACGGTACTAGTTAACAATTAAGACTGCATTATTTGTGAAGTTCTCCAAATAAAAACAACGGCATTGCACAATCAGTAAAGTGTTTGCATTTTAAAACAATGAAGATAGGAGAATAACACGGATATCGCAATCTGCAACATTCATCTATCTATTGAGCTACGAATATTACAGTATAATCTGAGTCAAAAGTCCAGATAAGGATAAAAAGTATTATTTGTCAAAACGTGTTGTTCATCCTACCGCTAGAAATATGTATCACTTGTACTTAGCAAATAATTCATTTTAAAGCAAACACAAGAATAGCATTGAAGCAAATTTTAACTCAATATTACAGCATATCCAAACGGTCTAACAATGTACATGTAATTCGAAATTAGTTTTAATAAAGATTAAACTACCTGAAAATCGTTAAAAAATCAAAATTAAAATATAAAACGTTATTTATATGTAAGTCATGGTCACTGACAGAACATTAAAACATTTTTTTCAAAAGTTTAAAATACTAACTATCCCATTTGATTTAAAAATATATCAAAATAACAAGAATATAATGCATGACGTTGTCAGCAATCTATGAAACATTCAACATTTGCAATTATATGTACTGCAAGCAAGTCAGTATGCATTATCAAAATACCCTAAGATAACAAATATGCCATTTCATGGCAAGCAAGCTGTGCCAATGAGAATTATTACAAGTCTTAAAGTACTACTATAACAAAGCAAGGCTTAGAAACTTGCTATCAATTGCAACAATCATGACAGTCGGAGATACGATGAAAGATAGATTTCTATAAAATACTCAATGCTAATACTTGAGGTTCTAAAAAAATTGTCTAAGGTCGAGGACATAGTCTCTAATAAACGAAAAACGTTCGACTAATAAAAATTCATGTTATCAATACAAAAATGTTATTCATGTCAAAAATATATCATCAAGTGGTCGGAATTATGATAATTTGCAAATAAATATGCAAATTAAATTATTTTGGTGTTATAATAATAATCTTTCAATGTGTTGATTAATTAAAAATATGTTTTAATTTATTTTTCTGTCTACTAGTCCCACATTACAAATCAATATATTTGAAGAATTTGAAGGTAATCTTGAATTTTGATTCATACAAAGACTGGATCTCTCCAAAAAAAAAAAAATGAAAAGATACACTTATGTCACAAAGATTTCATTAATTAGATATGACGTCATTTAAGTAGATATGGCGTCATTATTCAAATTCAAACAAGAATTATATGGAGTCATAAAAATTTCTATTTTTCCGGGTTAGGTGAACCTAACAATTACGTTTTTTTTCTTCTAAAATTTGTACTCAACGTGGCGCAAACGCCCTGTATGCTACAATGCCATTTACGTAATCTGTAATCTCAGGGCGGGGTTGAACAACAAAATTTTAAAACCAGAGCAATAGTGCATGAAACGTATCTTTGTAGCTCTATGATAACGAAATATATATGTGAAAATACGATAAACGTACATTTTAGCCCAACATTACCACTGTCGTAAACACGACAAAAAATTTTAGTTTAAAATGCGAGATACACATACCAGATTATGGGTAGTTACTGGTATCCTCATTATGTAATTTTCATTTTAAACAAGTTATAATCTCTATGGCTGCGTTCACGTTGAGCTTGTTTCCAGTCGCTTGAAAACACGTTAACGTGAACGCAGCCTATTGCTAGAATAGCAAACAAGCATGGGACACTTTCAGACTGCAAAATAAGACCAAAAATATCAACAACAAAAATACAAATACTTCCTTATTGCACGGATTAGTTTTTGATACCAGAATTACTGATTAGATAGTTTAGTCGAAAAATAATAACGAAAATGGGCGCATTAAATTTTAAAAATTTACTCAAATTCATATTTCGCACATAGCCGAATAAAAGAAAAAAAAATATTGGAATAGGAAGAGGCTATCGATAAATTCGCAGAGGACCAACACTCATTAAAATCTAAAAAAACTTGCATAGCAACAATCATATCGATCGACAACAATATCGCGGATAAATGAGCCGCACCCATGATCAAATGAGAAGGATGATTAATTGTAAACGTACCAGGGCGATGATAATAATTTAAAAGCAAGCGATTAAACCCCATTGCGCAATTCTGGTAAAATAACATATTTTGTAGAAGTAATGAAAATCAAATGTGTTCAATAAATTGGTACGACTTCATAGTTTTCAAGCTATAACTGCATAATCATTAAGCACATTCAAACTGAATCAAACTCCTTTGCTTTTAAACAAACGAATGCGATCAAATTTCCCAGTTACTTATTTTTTAAAAACAAAAAACATTGTTAAGGGAATGAATAGAAATCTGTACATAAGACGAACATAATAACAAACGCTTTGAAAATATCATATTTCTTATGTATACGAGACATTGACAAAATTCTTTCAACTAGAAAAAACTGATTACGAGTATCTTTCATAACTTAAGAGTAAACATTAAATATGCACAAAAATGCCAATTTGACTTACTTGCACGTAAATAAGTTTGTGGTTTGACTTGCGCGTATGTTTGGGCAAAACATGCCAAAACCAAGATGGCCGTCGCCGTCCACAGTTGGACTGCCGCCATTGTCTTATAACCAAATAAATAGTTTTTTAAAAGGCCAACTTTGCTCCAACGGCAGAACGAAGGAAACGTTTTCACCGTAGTTGGACTCCCTGATGTTTCAAATATCCAAATGCAAAAAAACTACAAGTAGAATGCTGTCGAATGCACCACGGTGTTGGTCTTCTTGTGGCACTGAGCACTGTGAACTGCTGTTCTTGCTGCTATACTGATATCATAATCCATTGTTTCGTGGTATCATGCAACTAAACCAATAGCATTGATTGATACGAAATATGTGCTACCTCCTGGAGTCAAAGTTCAAATGCACTAATCTTAGTCACAATTTATTGGAGACAATATCAGGGTGTATCACATATGAGCTCATTTGTTTTCATTGCAATTTTCATTATTCTTTTACGGCAATTTCACAAGAGTTCATTTAAAATAGTAAGCCAAAAGCTTACGCACAAGTCACTATAATGTGAAGGCTTGGCATTGGCAGTAAATATTTGCAAATTGCGGTAGAAGAGTTTGCGTATTTGTTGTACGCTTATGAAAATGACAAACTTTAAAACAGATTTTTGAATGAGGTTTCCGTGCCAAATTATTCCAATAACTATTAAGCAAATATTAGGCATTTTTCTAAAACTGTTCCTAGAATAGTGGACACGTTTAAGACAGTGTAATATTTAAAAACTTTGGAATTCGAAACAGAAAAAGTCGATCTAGTATTATTAATTTATAGAGCAATCGTGCAGTTATTTCCAAACTAGTTGCAGTAAATTCTGAGATTAATTTCCAAATACAAATAACTTAAGAAATAAGACAGTATCAGTGCTTGAAGTCACTATTTTCGAAAAAGTACATACACTTCACTCCAAATCATCCAGCCTGATCCAGGGTTCTTTTTTATATACTTGGTCATTGCTGAATAAACTCGCACATTAATAAAATGTGAATTTTTTATAACAACAATTCAGTTGAAACGATATAATGTTAAAATGTTAAAGCAATACATTTTTTTTGAAAAAGTCAAAAATAATTTTTATAAAAGTTTATGTTTTTGGTATTGTATGTTCATGTTTAAAATGCTCTTGTATCTTTCAGATTTTACACAGTTTTAATTAGCCTATAAGAGGAATATCTTTTAGCGTGAAAGGGAGTTTTACTGCATGTTGTAAGTCAAAAAAATGTAACTTGTCAGCCAATGAGAATTCGACAAATTTCAAACGTACTATGTAGAAGCGTAAACCACGTTGTAATGCTTGTCAAAAACGATATTAATACCATTGATTTCTTTCAATAAATTATTGAACGCTTCTCCATCTTAACGAGTTTTAATCACGTCAGAAAATTAGATATTAATCCAAGTTCGTGAGATGTTTAAAAGTAATTGGCATTTTTGGGCGTTGTTTAATACGTCATGTAGTCTGTGGTGATAAACGCAACTAAAGCAACAAATACTAAACTGATAAAACAAAGCAAATATGTTCAAAATCCTTACAAAATCGATATGTGTTAGCTCGAATATAGTGACGACAAAAATTCGTTGATAGTTAAATGAGACTAAAATAGATGACCAAATAATTATGCAAGTCCATTTTTTTTTTTTTTACATTACTTTAACCTGTATTTTATTATAACATGACTACCAATCCATATAAAGTTGATGACGGGAATTTTCATATTTTTAACACCTGGTGAAGGTCTAAAGAGGTCGAAATTGTCGTCATCCACTTTGCATCTTATTCGCCTACCACTTGAAGATGTCAAGTATGAATCCAAAGCCAAATTATCTCTATCAACCCTATGCTTTCAAAAAATTACCATTATTGCATAAAATTACCCGATCTGAATCTAGGTTCCATGCTCAATAATTTCACATCAAAGGATTTAAACAAATGACCAACAGAAAGCAGACATTGACACAACCTAGGCGTTTAAATAGTTTTTATATGAAAATTTCCAGTTATGTAAGCAATGAAAGTCATGAGATATCCCAAACCATACCCCGTTTTGGCACTGCAAGGAACAAAACAGAACTGGTGGTATCGGAACTTGAATAAAGAGTGTAAAGGTCTAAGAAAAAGACAATAAACACTGACCTGACTAAGAAAGGTTGTGGAAAACATGAAGGAGTCGTTTGCTTATCCCTTATTTCTTTCCATGCCATCAAATTTGATATTGAAACTGAAGTTGAGGCTGTATCGATTTTTGTGAAAACAAACTGCAAAAGAAACAAGATATTTAGTGACACCTAGTAAGCCTAAAGCTCGCAATCTCAAAAAGTTAGATATTATGCTCTTTTCAACACTGAAAAGCGTTATAACACATAAGGGGCCAATCAAAAAGGTCGTCCACATAATTTTCCCAAAACTGAACTCCCCCCAACCTCCTGTCCGCATTGTGTCCGGTCAATTGTACTCTGAAAAGATTGAGAATTGTGCCAATTTGTCTGCAGAATCTGTTGGAAATTTGAAATTTCTTCTCGGAAACTGTTGAAACTTTTACAAATCTGTACTCGAAAACAGTTGAAAATGTTGAAGGTGTTGCAAATTTGTCCTCGGAAAAACTTATTAAGATTTGCAAGTTTGCCTACGAGAAAACGTGGAAAAATTTGCAAAAATGGCCTCGGAAAAAGTTGAAAATTTTGGCGAGTTTATGCTCGAGGAAAACGAAAATGTTGAAAATTTGAAAGTTTGCAAATGGACCATGAGCTTTAAAGTTCTCTGACTTTTCCAGGGCTGGGGATACACTGTTTACTTCCATCTGCAATTTATAACATACCTTATGCGCTATTGCGCTCAATTTTCCTTTAAATTTGGGGACTGATTTTATTTGGAATTTTTTTTATCAAGTGGATGTCTGTGTTTAGTCATATCCCCCTCGCCCCCCCCCCCTGTCTAAATAGTGTCCGTGACACAACCTATCCCCCCCTACATTAGGACGTCCTATTTGAATGGCCCATAAACGAAAAACGAACCCTAAATTCTATATACATGGTGAGAGATATGATGTAAGTGCCCGAAAATCGTCCATATGGAAAAAACTAGGTAAAATCTGCTTTCAAGGTCGAACAAGAAGTGACATGTGAAGATTCCAGAAAGCACATCGCACGCAACATTGCACGTCTAATTCCCGGTTTGTGCAACTCTAAAATATAATCCGTTAAATTAATATAGAGGGGAAAAATCCAATCAGAAAGTTGCATAGCTACGTAAATTTAGTGTGATCTATGCCTTTGAGACATTTAATTATCAATTACAAAGTTACAGTTGACATTTGTTAGATCTTGCATGTATGCAACCATGCATGGCACGAATGCATGGCAGGAAAGCTCGCTGCGTTTTTCATAGAACTCGAGTAACAAACTGTGACAGAAAAAGAGACGTCTATAAAATAAAATTTATGAAATATCCGGCGGAATTTACACATATTTAAATATGATACGTGTGCGGTTCTGTAACTTTATGCCACGATTACATTAAGATAATTTTTTTATCCAAACTTTTCATGTAAAACAGACTTACTGCATAAGGAACTTGAAACTCTTCCAGCATGCCAAGAGCGATTTTATCGTACTCTGAGAATCCGGTTTTTCCATCGATTAACATAAATGTCCTCACTAAACTAAAAACGGGTAACAACTGATCACATTTCAAAGGTATTTTTGTTTAACCCTCTCAGTCACGCATTATGATCCCGTTATCCAAAAGTTTTGAAACTTTGGAAAATGAAACAATATGATATT
>JAQGBX010003841.1:0-16416 GCA_034698745.1 Megaphyllum sjaelandicum | reverse complement strand
GAGTGCAGGGATAGCATTTTGCTTTTATTTGGGAAAATTTCCCTGACCACTCACAAATTTCCATGACCACTTTTTTTCCTGACTTTTCCCTGCCTTTCCTGACCTGTAGCCAGGTCATGCCACATTAAAACCTGTAAAAGGCCAGGTCATGCTTTAAAAAACACGTATAGGCAAGCCATCGAGTAGCATTCAACAGTTGCGCATTACTGCAGTGTATTGTTTGAACGTATCAGTATTTGTTTACAAATATTTTTTGAGGAAAGCAACATTGCAGAGATTGACACGCTGACATCACAACTACAGAAATCAATTCTGCACATTTCTGAAATTCATCACTGAATTCCGGAAATCAATCATAGTCGTTCACCCTGTAGTGATACCGCGTTTTATAGAACCGAAGCATGAGGATTTTCGCGTGTAAACAGAAACTAACTGTTGAAGCAAAGAGTTCTTCAATAAGCTGTGTGGGTTATATTCCAGGGGGTGCGGCATATATATATATATATATGTATATATCTTGCTCATTGATGCGCGTGCAATTCTATATGTATAGATTGGGAACCAGTGAAACGTAACAAGTACACATAGGGCTCAGTGTGTGGAAACGTAGATGAACTCAGTTCAACACGTGATTGGTTCTCATGGGAATGTGGTTTTCATTTAATTTAGAGAGCAAGATGAACAGAAAGGAGATACGCAACATATGGGTGCACAGGGAGAGGAATACGAAATTATACGCAAACTAAAAAACGGGTTCTGGAAAAAATACGAGAAAACAGGATGAAAACACGAAAGAAAGATTGGGGTTAAAGGCGAAAATCTATGGGCGTGCGAAGCGATTGAAAACTTGTGGGCAATAAGGAGTTTGAAGAGAATTCTTCGATGTCTGGTAATGAAGAAGCAAAGAAATAGTGTAGACGAAGCGTTGCACCCAACATAACCTCATTGAAAAAGAAGGCAATTTGGGCTTGATGTGAAAATACCCGAACTACCCAACATCAGAAGGAGCATCGTCGCATAAACGTACACTGCTATACAGACTGAGGTTTCACAAGAGAGAGAAAAAAAAAACATGGACAATATCAGTTTTAAATCAGGGCGTTCTCGGTGCGGCATGCACTGCCTGGTTACCCAAAAATGAAGTTTACGTACTCTAGAAACGTTCTACAGGAATTTCTACATTTTTATCAATATTTTTTTCAATTGATGACATTACATTTATAGGTGGAAATTGCAAAGTTGTGTATAACTTTCCCTGGATCAACAACAACTGTGTCTATATACAGTAATTCAGTATTTTGTCCTCATTTCAAATGCAGCCACAATAGCGTTTGTTTGTGCGTCCGCACCATCGCATGCGGTGACATTTTTTGCCCCAGAAGTGCGTTGTAATTAACACGAAGCAGCGCCACAATCCACTTTTCCTCAAGCCTCTTGCATCTTAAAAAGAAGAGACCATGGATAGATGTACCATGCATTTTATATAGTGTAGAGAATTCTTAATGAAGGGTGCTTTTAACGCTTAAACCCAGTCTTAAAATATGGTTTTAAGAGTCCAAAATGACGCCAGTAATGTGTAAAAAATAAATGCTTCGTCTTCTTTTATGACGCGCTTCGCCATTTTAATTAATTCAAAGCAAAAGACGATGACGAAGGAGAACGAGCGACAATTGTTGGTCTTATATAGCGCATAAAAATGCATTCATTTTCGGGAAATTTTCCTCGCAGAGACGAGACACCACTTAAAAAAGGAAGGCAGGCAGCCACTTGGTCGTTTCAAACGGCAGTCTATCGCATTTATTAAATCTAATTACGATTTCCACATTTTAATAACATCTGAACTGAGAATGAGTGCCAGGCACTCGATAAACCGGGTCGTTTGCAAAAATTTCCCCTACAGCGTCTTCGGCTCTACAGATGGGAATCCTGAATATTTTATTATGGACGTTAAAACCCAAATTAATATCCATACTTATTACTTAATTAGCGCGGACGCGTGGTACGCCAATAAATTTGACATTTCATGGTATGCATCAAAAGGAAAGTAAGCACTAAGTGTGGACAGAAGAATGAAATTTACATTAATTTAACCTTAAATTATGAATTTTTTTAAGTTGGAAGTTTTTAAACATTTTGGCCCCATTTTAAATGTAATAGCATGACGGACTGACAGTTGTTGGAACCGCTGCAAGTAATGCCATTTTCATTCCGGAACTGAGATTATGCATAGGTTTCAGGAAATTTCAGATATACAGGTAGTTCATTCCATTATTTCCAGCGATTAAAAATTGAATCAACTCCCAATTATCCAAGTCTGTTTTGAAGGTAACGCACATGTACATGTGCTTGCATGTGTGTATTCAAGCACCATATGCAAAACAAATTTGTTGTTATTGAGAGAGAACGAGTCGGAACTGGAATTGCTCACGTCTCATTTATCAAAATATTATTTTCCGAAGCTACATGGATATTTTTACTGGCGGTATTAACCCGGTCGTTCGAATAATATTGTTCAGAATTCAGATTGACGTCAACGAAGCCTTAATACCACGAAAACTTATAACCTTTATTGGCACTTTACAACGAATCGTTACCTTTGCTTTATTGGATTGTAGACTTCCGCCCTAAATAATCAGCAAACCAGTTCACTGAGAATGCATAAATCAATGAAAAACTGGCTGCCAACGACGTGTTTAGACTCTCGAGGCATTGAATCCACATGTTTGAATAGAATTCAGGTGGGGGATAAGTGATGCCCCGTCATTCCAAAAGGTCACAAAATTAAAAAGGTTTCACGGATCATGAAGTAAAAAAATAAACTAAGCATCTTTCGAAAGTTTCGTCCTAGCATGGGGCACGCACGTTGCACCTCTTTTCCATTCAAAGATTATTGAGGGAAGCCATTGAAATGCGACCGAGGTCATCCGCAGTGTCCACATGTCCATGGAGCTTTGGGAATGCTCGAAAGTCACGGATTCGCAACTAATAAAAGCTAGTATGAAGGGGTCACGATGGGGGAACGATGGACACCCCTCAAAAAATCAAAATTTTGCGTTACCTGCATGCATTGAGCGATTCATTACACCACCTCGTAACGCAGAACGCAACGTCAACAAACCGAACATTATGGGCAGCTTTCGTGACAAATGATGCGGGTTTCGCATAAACCACATTGGCAAGTATGCGATGGAGAGGGGGGTCAAGGGGGTGGACAGTGTCCAGGGGTGGTTGCGCGAGCAGACAAACGCCATCGCGGCGGACTCCTCGCCAGCTTCTTGGGTGGTTTTTATGCGAGACACCGCAGATGGCGAACGCAAGTCGAAATGCTTCGCATGCCTATGGCCAAGACATTCCTGCGTGCAGAAAACCGTGGACAAAAAATGCGAGGAAAAAAAAAATTACGAAAACAAAATTAAGGAAATTGCGATGAAAATGACTTCTAATTTCGTAGAGTAATTATTCGGCTCAACTCGAAAACATACCGCAGAACATCGCTCATGTCAAACAGCACGTACAGGTCTGACTATTGCTGAAGAGGGATGACGCGGCCAATTTGGTGGCAAAACCAACAATTGATTAATGAAAACAAAGTTTGCATATTAAAAACGCCTTTCGCGTTCCAGAGTGTGTTGGTTCAAAAATGTCGATTGAGGTCACTTTGATCTCGCCCTCTTCCCTTCCCTCCCAAACGAAAAATATTTTAGGCGATTAAGGCGTTTCAATTGGGGTGGATGCTTCAAGGACTTTTAGGCGGATTCGACATCACGATGCTGTCTTCAATGCCTCACGTTTGGACAGAAAAGTAACCCAATTCGAAAGATTAGTGCAAAAAAAAAATAAAAAAATAAATGCACGGTTTAGGAATACATTATTTCAAACTTGATTACTACCTTTAATCAGCTCTGGCACAGAAAAAAATATAGTATACAGTATACTTGTACATGTACAGTGTGTTCAAAATTTTAGCTTAGTACATGAGTTACCAATAAATCTGGCAGGATGTGCCCAAGAAACTTGAATGCTTTAAAGTTTCATCTCTTGTTAAAAATACTCATTATAACCAAAGTAATAAACGGTAGCCTACATGTAGCTTTGACAGTAGTGAAGTCACGTGTACAAAATAAATACATTAATTGATTTAAACACGTGACCTCACGACGGCCAAAGTGCGATTCGCCAAATTCTGTCTGAGTATCAAATGTATATTATAGTTATTTTCAAGTTTTGCGTCTACTTAGCTCAAGACTCAAGGGATGAGTACTTCTGTGGCCATGATTCAATAGGCTCATGGGACGCGAACAGAGTATCTGACAGGCATCGCATAAGCAGAGAGACGTATTATGCAGCCCATCCCAACTCACGTGCAAACTAAGACTAAAATATATTTCAGAACGAAGTTTCTGGTGGTCATTTACCGAGCATCGAGTCTATTATGCGAAAAGGAGGGGAGGTAAGTTGAAGAAAGCCAGAAACCTCCAAAACAATGATGCCAGGGTCCAGAGATGAACGAGAGAGAGTAAGAAAAAAACTAGAAACTCCCAAATGCTAGCAACGTGGAAATCACGAAGGCGTGGAGGAATTTTTTGAAAAGCAGTTTGAGGAACCGTCACAGTCACCCAGTGATGGATAACAAAGCAAAACAAGAAACATTCCTGGCATTCCTTCCCAAATTTTGCGAGAGCAATTGCTGCTTGGATGATTACCCCATTCCTCCGACTCCAGAGCGCGGTTGAAAACTTTACACCGAATGGGGAGAAGCACTGAAAATTCATCGACAATCAAATATTTCTGCGATGTTATGCGACAGACAGGCAAAGGATATGGATGACTATCGATCCTTTTGAAAATAAATTATTTGGACAACGCAAACATTTTAATGAGACGAGAGCAGCTGTCTGAGAAAGTTCAAGGCAAGATGAAGGAACGATTCTGTGCAAGAATTAATTAGATGTCCCAAAAGACAAAATGTTTTGGAGTGATCGTACCACCTGCTCCCTGCGTAATTCTAGGCCAAGAAGATGATAGTTCTCCCCCAAGCCCAGCAGATGCACGATTGGTCACTCCTGCACGGCCACCCCAACAGCAATTACATTAGAATACCACTTTACCACCCCATTAAACACTAGTGATTTGACCATTAATTAACTGCCATGTGCAGCTTTTGGCCACAGTCCCCTCTTCGACGGTCAGTTTCATTATTTAGGCTTACATTACAGTACATACATAAATGAAACTGTCAGCAGTGAACTCTACGGCCATACAAGTTAAATTATTTCGGAGTCTGCGATTGAAAAGATCCTGGCAAAGCAATCTCGCATGGCATCTTAAGCCCTCGAATCTACTTTCGAATGTTTTGGCACAAGGTGGTTATGTGAACAGGACATGTTTAAACTGGTAAATTGCCGTGAGAAATATTTTAATGATAACCTATACAACGTGTTTACAAATGATCTGATCAGGGAAAAATAAGGTATATATAGGCCAATTAACCTTGAGGAGAAAATGAATGTTACTGTATGTTTAAAAAATACCTAATTTCTGACTGCTAGCTCACATGAATAGTAATTAGGATATTGCAACAAACTCCGGTCTTTTAAACAAAAGAAAAACAAGTGAAAAAAAAGTTTCTTTGATAGCGTTAAGTGTTTGTCCAACAACTTGGTATGTAGCAGCGCTGTTTTAATCTAGAAATATAATTATTGACGCAATATCTGTTGATTTGCATTACAATAACGTATATAGTGCTGCTCTAGCTGATAGTAGTCAAAGACGATAAGAAAACCAGTTTTTAATTGGTAGCCATTTACCTATTAAAAACAACAATAAACAAGTTCTCATCCAAGACGATTTCCTTATTTGTCGCGAATTGCATTTCTAAGACTTGCCTACCTACGACTTTAACCTAGATTTTGAATCCTTTCTTAAACGATTATTTAGTACGTGTATACTGTAGGTCGACTGGGTATTAAATATCAAGAGTAAGATACTTGTACCTGGTCTCATATACAGTACACTGAAGATCAGAATTTGTGCATTTGACATTTGCAACCAGTCGCTGTACACTTGCACCCGCAAACTTTTCACAAGTTGAATTTTAAACATTATAGTAATTTAAGGTTATCTTACCTGATCTGGGGATTCTGTGACGAATGAATGGCAATACTGTAGACTGAAATGCCCTTTCGGTTCTCTCGCCAAAAATGAAAACTGGCAATTTTCGGAATCACATGTCGCGTAAGATATGCGACGAAGAGCATGAGCCATATACACATTCTGCAAAAGAGAAAAAAAAAATCAAAAATGTGTTTATTTGCTCTGAAATTTATAGTCGGCAAAACATTCTGCTATCTTGTGACAGATCACAATACAAAATCATTACTGCAGTTGTACTGTACGTGAGCTGGAAAGTTGCCAATGCCCGCACCTACGCATGATTCTGGATTCTTCATTCAATAAATGTAATCTGTATGGCCAATTGCGGTAATTTTAGATAATTTCATGGGCGACTATTAAAAAAACATTTTTTTTCTAACGATTGAAACGGTGTCAGCAAAAGCTAACCGTTTATCAGTTAATTCAAGATAAATGTCCATACGGAAACTAATATATGGCCAGTCGTCTGACACGGAAGTCGATATCAGTCAACTGAAGCAATGCAATTTGAAGTAACAAGTAATACCGTCCTTAGATGTTTCATAAGACAATTTACTTTTCAATTAAGACAGTGCTTATGTCAATTGTTCGTTAGTTGTTTCAGAGAGTTGAACTGCAATTTAGAAAACAATGTTGTTTCTCGATTCAGACCAGACAGTCACTGTCCACTAAACTACTGATCTTCTGCGACGATAGGATTGAGAATGACAACTGGCCATAATTCTCACAACTGGCTGAGTTGCCTTAAAACCCCTCAGAAATAGTTTGAAGAATTCGAGTGTCACAGCAGAAACCAACTAATGGGAAAGTAACAGCTAACCCAGAAGTGCATGGTGAAACCAATGTTATCCAGAAACGTTTTTTTTTGTACGTTTAGGCCAAGGAAGAGCCTCTTTTTCTCACTCATAAATTGCACGCGTCAGACTAGCACCGAATTGCACACCCGCTTCAGAAGCGACACAACTCAACATTTTTCATTTTGAGATTAAGCAAATTTTAACGTATTGGTACAGTATGATAAAATAGTAACATTTTTTTCATTTATTGGAAATTATGTGTTTAAGATGTATCGATTTTAGAAAATATAGATCCTATTTTGCTCGACTTAAATGAATACCGTCAGAAACTTAAGATTCTTAAGTTGCGCAAATTCTGCAGCGGGGGTGCCGCATAAAACGTAGCACCCAAACACATTGCCAATACTAAGCAAACGCCCCGTGTAAAATCGTGGCAAACAACTGTTCGACGAAAACAAAAAGTAAACCCAGCTTACCATTGATGAGAAGTTCGGTAAAACTTCCTGCATACAGATTTTGATAATTCCCCGTTTAAACCGACCAGAAACGCGCTTTCAGTTGCACCACCACCGCGAGAAGTAAATCCACGTAAAACATTTCAGCGAACATGTAGGCACTCGGGTCGTTGAATTCCAAACTTAAGAACATCCACGTCTCAGGCCACTTAGAGCGAAAATTGGGAAAGAATTTCGAACGAGGTCCAGAAGAGAGGCGCACACTCGCTATCTCCGAGCACTAATGGCCAAATGCAGCCACCGTTCCTCCGCAGCATGCAGATTTGGGGGAAAGAAAAAAAAACGAACACCGAATAACCCCCGGGTCAGGCTATTCACTCAAAAATAAATGGCACACACACACACACCGTAGCAACGTCGGATACGCTCGATGGGACGGTGGAGGAGGACGCACCCGCAGCAGCGCAGGTACCGAGACACCCCCGCAAAAATAACACGTAGGCAAAACCCCCCTCCCTCACCAGCACGCGCCAAAGCGTTTCCCCAGGGTGGAGGTGAATTTCGAGCGCAATGTAAATAGCCCAGTAGTTTTTGGCAAGTTCCCCTGCGCGGGGTGAGCGAATGCTGCTCTAACCCTCTCCCATTGTAATCGCTTCCCTCATTTTGCGGCTCCTCCGTATAATCCTGCTCAGTCACGTCAGGTATGCGAGTCCCCGCTGTGGTCTACCCTCTAACCTTCGCCACCCTCCTCCAACGGACGCCCACTTCTAGCCGAAGAGGTGAGGTCAGGTATGCGGCAAAAGCCCCCTGGGCCAAGGAGGTTTTTTTTCGAGAAATTTTAAGGCACCATGATGAGAAGATTTTTTACATTTTTCTCCGAGGGGACTGGACTGGACTGGACCGGACCGAGGGGAGAGCGGGAGGGAAGGTAGGAAGGAAGGCAATAGCTGCTCGGAATCACGGCCATGGGCTGGAGGTAGCCTACGTCCAACGGCACAAACGCGTTTGTGGTGAGTGGATCCTAGGCTTCTGGTCGCCACAGGTTGCCTTCCACGAAAGCAACTTCAGAATTTCCGCATTACCGTATAGCTCGCTCGGAACAAGGGCCACAACCTCTATAAAGTCGTGTATTCTGGGATGGACGGGTCAATAGTTTGGTCAACCTGTAGAGCGAGTCCCACCCATCGTATTCTAGTAATGACAAGAATAGGAAAAAATTAACTCGGTAACAGACCCCATGTAGCGTTGATTTTCTCATCATACAAGAGCGAAGTGTGCATACTCGTCTTGGACCGATTTAATTAAGCTGGAGCAAGCAATGAATTTCGGAACAACTCTTTCTCCAGTCAAATAGATTCATATATGCAAAAGTTCGGAATTTGACTTCACCGGCCAGTGGCACATCTACAGTACCGAGCCCATATTTCTGTTCCTGTTTAGCCGAAGCTGGCCAACTCCGATGTACACTTGATAAAAAAAAACGCCAAATAAAATCACTTCCAAAAGTAAAAGGGAAATTTAATGCAATACCGCATAGGTGGGTCAGTAAATAGGGTACCTCCAGTCCTGAAAAACTTGGAAAAGTCAGAGAACTTAAAAGCTCAGGGTCCATTTGCAAACTTTCAAATTTTCCCAGTACAAATTGGCCAAATTTGCATTTTTCTCCAGCATAAATTACGTAAAATTTTCAACTTTTTCCAAGGTCATCTTTACACATTATTCCACATTCTCCCGAGGACAAATCTTCATTTTCAACAGATTTGCAAGATTTTCAACAGTTTCAGAGGAGAAATTTGCAAAATTTTCCGATTACAATTTTTTAAGTTACGGACGTCCGAATGGGGAGGGGAGGGGTCCTGACTGACCGGAGACAATGCAGACAGGGGGTAGGGGAGTCAAATTTTGGGGAATATTTTGAGGACGTCCGTTTTGAATGGCCCCTAAGCTGAACACACGAAAACTTAATATTTGCTCTACAGTTGTGTTACTAAGGCTACCAGTTGTTATTGCTCAAGCTGAAATTTATTCGTCACGCAGTCATTCTCAACCATGTTAACGTGTGCAGTACGTTTAGTTCAGAGATATCAATACGAACTTCTTATCCACGTCGGAATACTTCACCATCACCTTCAGGTTGTTAAGAAAAAAATGATATTTCCGACATTTCTGCATCGATATCAGGTTTTCCAAGAGACTGCACTGTCGGAGGTAATCCAACTTTTTTTGCGATCGCCTATAAATCAGAAAGCGAATTAAATTAGCTCCATAATATTCGTCGCTATCTTCTTTTATGGTTGCTCGTGTCCATTTTGCTCTTCCTGGACCATTTATCTCACGTTCCTCACCCATGGAGCGCGCAGGCCTAATACTCCCCCTTTCATTCCTCGCCTCCAATGAAAATCTTCCAGAAAGCTTCTTGTCCATTTTACAGCCATAACGATGATTAGATCTTCATCAGTTTCTCGACTGAGTTTACAAGTTTTCCTCGTAGCTTGTCTACGGCTCGACCGTGGCGAAATGACCGGCAGTAAGATGTTTCCTGTTAGCAGAGTGGCCCGTCTTCGGGGCCATAAGACGCCAGATTGAACGTCATGTCGTCATGGCCAATGATTATTTACGACTACGGAGTTCATGCGGGAGCACGAGAAGGAGATAAAAACCGGAACAAAAGCATCTTCGAGCCGTCGAATGTTGCACATTGCTAAACTATTTCCCAAACTCCTATAAAATCGTGTTTGTGGTCATTGAGGATGTTATCAGTATCTTCGCCTGAAGGCAATTCGAAAACTTATGCAAACTAGTCGAAGATTAAGCATTCACGATTCTTGATATACGTCTCCATTTGGCACGCATGAAAGATGAACCTTTTCCCATTACTTTTTTCCCTTCATATCGAATTCTGAGATCGATCTCAAGTGCACGCCACAGAGTAAAGAAACAATGCATCGATCTTCAGCTGAGTCAGTCATTCGTGATGCACGCCATGAATGTATATATACAGTGCTAATACCAATATTCGATATCAATTATTGCATTACTCGTGTCTGCATGTATTCGATCTGAACACCCCGTTTTTATCAATTCGCATAACTGCGTGCTATAAAAACAGAAGAACCTGCAGTTGAATAATTTTCGAATATGTTTCTAGACATATAATAACTTAAACTTCACTTTCACTAATTTTCTTGGGAAATGATAATATTTATAGATACCTCGAAAAAGTTGTTATTGGTCTTAAATGTCAGAAGTGAATTATGTGAATTAACATCGGACAAACTTGCATTTCTGTATATTATTCCTAATTTACACTTCTATAGTCCCGGGATCAATATCACAAATATAAAGGAATCAAAATGTAACTTCTTTCAATATTATACTCCCCTGCTCAACTTATGAATCGTTATTTATCTCACAATCATTTCTGGAAATTCGATCGTTGCTTATTTACTTCAGCATCGCTTTCAGGCACGAATGAGAGTATATTGTTAGATGTCATGCAACGCATTATATACTGTATTAGCATCAGAGTTTGGGGCAACTGGCCTTAGCCTATTGGACATGAAACCATGTCAAAACGATGCATTTGGAAAGATGTTTTTCTACAGTAGTAAGGCTTTTGACCAGTAGCAAATATTTTGCGAGCATCTTCATGTCATATATCGGTATTGGTTGACTCATATTTCTCTTCCTTCAATATGAGCATTCCCTAAAGCTACGATTTCTCGGCTTCAATTCCCGCAACTTCCGTCATTATCTTCTAGGCACCCCTAAGTCCCCCTCGCCTTCCCTTACTCTGATGTCAAAACTCTTTCCTCTCTTGCACCCCCTGCGAGTAAATCTTGCTACGAAGGGGGAATTCCTATAGTAAGAGCAAGTCCCTAAAGGCACGCATGGTGGATTTAGCCCCATGGAGTGATTGCCAGGATGACGTCACCGGTGGATCCCCGCAGCCAAATGCCATGGAATAGTCCGAGATCAAAATCCACTTTGACATCAAACCGGAAATGAACACTGGTTTCCCCTGAAGAACCCCGTTCTCCCTTCTGGGAGGCAGAACGTGCAACTTGCTTTTTATGACTTAAAAACGGATCGAGTCTTTCGTTTTAGGGTTCCCCTAAAGTATGGACATTGATTCTACTTTTGGACAATCTTATAAATTGCTACAATGCCACGAGAGCTTTCAACTTTCAGAGCAGTAACTTCAAGGTCACGTAATGGCAACTTGGGAAAATGCATCAAATCTGCTACGCTGCAGTGTCAAGCCACTTGGAAAGGACATGTTCGTTTGATATCATGTTTACTTAAATTAGATTGCTTGATAACAATTCTCTCAACTGATATCAAACAAAGCCTAACAACTTCAATACAAATACGATAAATTAAGTAAAGATTTTCTCGAATAGTTGACGAGGAAAGAATATGTTACACATTGTACGTTTATCGTTAAGGTGTTCCTACCCTACTACATACTGACGATATATTTTCACTTTCGGTGATGGTAAATGGGATTTAACAAATTATGCATCCGTTGTCTAAGAACATGTTAAAACTTCAATTCTTGATCACTTTGTTTTGCAAAATTGCATTGTATTTAAGTTGAAAATGCAATCAAGGCTTTCAAAAGACAAACTCCTGACATTTAAGACCAATAACAACGCCCTATCTGATGCCATGAAGTTTTCCCGTTCCAGCAATACTTGGAACTTTCAATGGCTCCCTTCAAGCCAAACATAAGGATGCTCGACTGCGCCCATAACCCAAAGTAGTGATTTCGTCATACATTTTCTTTAAGTACATACATAAATCTTGATTTATCATTCGAATGATGATGGACAAGAGCAAAACGCATCGAGGAAGATGCCAGTAATTCAATGATGACTGACGGTTTTTAGGGGTAGGGGTCTACGCCGCGAGGGGTCCCCGATGATTTGTTTCTGGAAGGATCAGGATGAGCAGTCAGGAAACCTCGAAGGGCTCCTCGGTGGCCTATGCGCGTGTCTACTGATTTTGGAGAGATTCCCCAAATTGCTTTCATGCTCCAATGTCTTTTTCATAACAATAATGCATCCATCCCCGAATCATGAAAAATTGTCATCGATGCATCTCCCTGCTGCACTTATTGGCAATGCCGAAATGGAAATGGGCGATGCTGGGGCTATAGCAAATATTTAAATCGGAATTGGATTGCGGATGATTAAGAAAGCGATCCGAGCATCAGATCCACTTGCACGAACAAACAAATAATGCGTATATATTGCGAGAGGATGTACCCTCCAGGAGGCGCCTACCACTGAGCAATCACAATGCGTGTTTATCCCTCGAAGCGAAATGCCAACAGCACAACTATATTGGCAAAAGATAATTTGAATTCCTTGGCCCACTGCAGCAAGACCGTATTAATGAAAATGTTTTTAGGGAAATGCCAAAAAAATGTCACGTTTTTTTTTTCTAAAAGCAGCAGCAAACCGTCTCCTATTGCACTCCCCACCATGCATTTCGTGAAAAGGTCGACCAGCTCACAATGAACAGGCATGGGAAACCTTTCTTGTCTCCAAAGCAGACTTCTAAATAGTTGATGCACGAGGAATGAGTGCTTTGCTTTTTTCCCACGAGTTTCCTGTTGATGAGAAATGCCATGAGTATAAGACACCTAGATCAATTCTTTGCTGGGTACTTTCATCTTGTTCAGAATAAGGTTTAACTCATTGTCACAGGTATGCTTGTCCTGTAAATCATGTAATTTCGTGAATCGTTCCCATATACATGTATTTACAGTATAACACAATGTGGCAGTGTATTCGTTCAAAGGGATATGTCAAACATACACAGGTTAAACTATAATGTGCATCGCGTCCACAAATCTCCAAATCAATTTTAACAGGTTTTGACCACGTCAAATGTCATTATCACTTTCATTGTTGTTTGGTTGCAATTGTCACACACGGTGGCATCATGAAAAAAAGTTGGTAATGTAATTTCTGGAGAGACAATAAATCGGTGTGCATCTACATGTATATTCGTGTCCTCATGAGCAATGAAAAACAATCCGATCAGCAAATCACACATTTTAAAACGACGCGTACTTTAATTGCAGTGTAGAAAACTTAACGTATTCCCTGGCCAGCATCATAAACAACTTTCAATACAAGACTTGAAGGTAAGAATTTCGCTGAAATCCTTAAACAGCCTATCAAATTGCCTAATATTTATTCCCTGGTTCACCTTTGCATTCCTGGAGAGATCAGAGTGGCCGATAAAGCAAAGCTTAGATTATATCACGAATCCCAATACAAAAAGGTTGAAGATTACAGTAATTTGCTCAATGCACTTGTAGAGCTCCTCTAATCCGAGATTGGAGCACACTATGGATACGCTGCGGTTATGAAAGCACACGGGCAAATTCGCTTAAATAAATTGCTGGCCGCCATCAAATCCAGTACCATCGTAAAAATGGTAATATCCTCAGTCAACAATAATTTATTAATGTTTGTTGGGTGGCATACAGTATAAACAAGCCCGAAAATATCAACGTGTAGCAGTGTTACAGAAAGACATTCAACATACCAAATAAATTCCCCGATTCGAAAAATCCCCTTAATTTTACTTAATCTTCAGGTATTTTAGGTCAGTGGAATCTCTACTTCGAATAACGTACATGTACATCAAAGTTAAAGCGTGGTAATTTTTGAGGAATGCATATCCATTTTCCACAAAACAGGGCATGCCAATTGAGCTCTGTAGTTCGGATACAGGATGGGAGAATTCGGACAATAAATATTATGCCAACCAGGAATGTGGCGGACTTGAGGCGAAGGGGAGTTGGCTTCGCAAGAATTTTCCATACAAACCTTCATCCCAATTTCAAAGAAACTCGCATTTTTTATGTACGGTAATTTCAAGCCATGTTGTTTTGCTCTTGCTACTATATTATACATTTACAAAGCGCACCATTCGTGAGAAACAATGAAAATTAGAAGGAGAAAGCAAACATCACAACGTGATCCCTGACCTTTAACATGGTTGCCCCCTCAAACTGATGCCCTAATGTTATAATTCCTTGTATAGTTTAGCGCCATTACTCTGTGATACTGTACGTATTTTCCCGGAGGGAAATAATTATGAGGGGAAGGTTAACACAATTCAGGAAATTATCTCAAAAAAATTTTAAATTTCCACCCTAGCCTTATGCTTGTAACACATTTCCCCCATACCATCCTGCAGCGATACACTCACCCTGTTATCATTACGTATTGCTACCATGCTTGATTCTGAGATCAATCTCAAAAACTTGGAATCCTCATTGGACATTGTCATTACACACAGTGGAGAAAAACATAAAACCGGATTTGATTCTCAAAAATATTAGAAAATAAGCGAACAAATACATGTATACGACCCCAAGTGCGTAAGATCAACTATGGGCGCAAAAATATACATGCAGCTACCATAAATTCTTCCACGTTCCATGTCAGAAACAAAGATTAATTACTGATTAAAAACTGACTTAAGCGTTAAAGGTCAAATTCCCAACTTTTTGTGACAATATTTCTATTCGCCTTGCAATCTACTGTGAAAACCTGAAGCCAACCAGTACATCCATCAAGTTTCAATAAAATTTGTTATTCAACTACTTGTACATGTGGGCATCTCATCCTGTGCATGCTTATGAGTAACATTTCTGAAAGATAAGCAATGTTATGATAAGGTCATTGCAGCATGCTTTATGATCAATGACATCTTGGATAAAAAATGAATGGCGAATTATCCCAAATTAAAACACGTGTAAAGATTGAAGTGAAGGAGTTTTAGGTCATGTTTATTATAGATGATGTGAGATTCATTCAATTCAAATTTTCAATTCTAATTTAACAGAAAATATCGTTGAAAAATCATAATTTAAAACAGTATTTCCAGACGAGTTACGCAAAAGCTGGTAGCACCTTATTTTACCAAATCGGCGATTATACAAAACTGCAGTATTGCTGCATTATATTATCTGTCTATGAAATTAGAGGAACTGCATGATCTATCTTCAATGTTTTAATATAAAAAATAAGCGTCATATTGATTAACAAAATGTTGCAAAATTCGTTGAACTAAATTCGTCTTATTTCGTGGACATCTAAATCCATTTTTTTTTATTTTTGGAATAAAAAATACCTCGAATAGAATTTCTGATTTTCCACAACTTAAGTAATTTTTCATCATTTCAAGACCTCTGTGATAAAATCCTTATTTGCACCCTTCTAACGTTTTCTGGAAAAATCATAAGGCCAAATGACAGCGGGCCTCCTCTCCTTTAGTTTGATGGAAGCGAATAGAAACCCTCGTAGCCTGTAATTTAGTGATATATAGATTGAGCGAAATAATCGGTTATTAGGAAATAAAAAAAAGTCTGTTAAATACGAGACAACTCCGAGCCAATTGCTAACATTTTCAGACTTCGGTGGGAGGAATCGACGCCGATTCAAAGCACATCAAACGGAAGTAAAACGATGATTGCACTCGACGTCCAACTGTGCAAGCTCATATGAAATGTTTCTATAGACCAAAACATTGAGCAGATAATGGTTTACATAGATAGCAGTGTAACAATAAAATACAATGGTCATTTTCCAAAACGCATTTTATGCATTACGCAGAATGATTGTGAGTATACTACAGAAAAGTTTATTTAAAGAAACTCAGCTAATCCGAGAAATCTGAAAATTGTCATTTTGCATGGGAAATAAATAGGTGCATGGTTAACACACCTAGATTCTAGGATGGGTCATAAATTCTTTTTCACTTATAACTCGCATAGGAGACATCTTTAGGATGGTCATGGCTCAGTGTTGTGTTCGATATACACATTTTTCGATTTCCCGTTTGCATTAGTCGCAAGGTTTTGGATTTCATATCTATATCTATATAAATAAAAATGTAAATTTGAGATTGTTACGGACCTCACATCTCCAAAAGTTCTTTACCGATTGCTTTGAAATTTTCACACAATGTTACATTCGAATAGG
>JAQGBX010003840.1:0-16419 GCA_034698745.1 Megaphyllum sjaelandicum | reverse complement strand
GGTAGGTGACACTGACACATCCCCTGGCGTTGGTGTTTAGCCCTCGTGTGCAGAAATAGGCCAACGTTAAAAATCCATTAACAGGATTGGCTGGCCGCAAAAGCAAAATATCGTCGTTTTCTATTTTATATATATATATAGATACCTTATTTTCATATAATGTAGTTTAAAGTTTGTTTTAACGTACATGAAAGCTCTGGAACTCGAAAGATCCGGAACTGATTTAGTATCATCCTTGTAATTCGACTTACATGTACAGTAGAACCTCCATATGTTGACCACCTCCGTATGTTAACCAAGTTTTCATACACTGGTTGGTCACCATGCACGTTAATTTATGGGAAATGGACCTCCATATGTTGACCATTTTGTTTCCGCCCTTGGGTGGTCAACTTACGGAGGTTCTACTGTATCTACATCTTTCTATATTCACGTTTATATATGTAAAATGTAAAATTCCTCCGTCTATTTCAAAAATAAATTAATTCCAAAGTTTTCATTTGTATAATTCTCAAGTAACGCGAGCTGCAGCATCACCAAAAAACCAAATTGCTCCTGGAAAGCAACTGCGGTTGTTCCAGTTTCCGATTGAGGGAAGAGCAGATGGCACTTCCGCATGACGGAGGCGTCCCCTGGCGGGGCTAATCGGCACGCGCCTCCCGTCCCGTTTGTTTACGGAGTGAGCACGCGCGTGGCGCACATGTTGCGTCTCCTTACGGCGCTCCCGTTTCCAGCCTTGCTTCCCGTTTATTTTCTGCATGCAAGTCGATTATTATGGCTCCACAAATATTTTTCCTTTAAAACCCGAGAAGCGCGTCCGAAACGTGGCCCGCACGTGGCACATTTTACGCCTTTTCAGCCCAAAAAAAAAAAAAAAAACTCCCGAATATGCAAATGGTCCCTGCCAGACTGTTACCACATTTGCTGATCGAGCCTGTATCATTCACCCTAAATGGCGAAGGTGACGACAGCGCTGTAACAGATCCTCGGTTAAGTCTTCGGTTAATGGTTAATGTGGAGGGATGGCGCTGGCAGGATGTTGGTGCCCGTGTTTACATACACACGCAGCTAGATGCCAGAGTTGAATGAAAGTTGGTGAAAAAAGGAGGGGATGGGGGGGAAGAAAGATAAATGCCAGGGTGGGGTTAAATTCTTCGACCAAACACGGAATATGCATGGGTGCGGACGTGTGAGGTGGCTACAGGGTGACGTTTATCTATGGTCCAAGTCTTTGGATGACAACCTTGGATGATGTGCATTAGTTAGAGATGCAAACTTGCACCTCTAGCTTTTTCGTTGAAAACTCGTTGAAAATGTGTATGCTACAACACAGACTGCACGTGTCGCCCCCAATCGGGAGCGCCCGTCTCGAAGGATTTGCTACAACAATCCAATCCAGACTTCTTGGTCTGCCCTTCTGCATGGTAGGTTATTGTTAACGGTAACTTCTTGGAAATTGCCAGTGCCAAAAATGGTGTATTCTGGGCAGCTGCTTAGTCGAGCAACATAAATACAAGATGGCTTACTTTCATGCATTCTTCAGATAATGAAATTGATTATATTGAGCTTATTGGTTATATTGATCGTATTGATTTATTCATTATATTGAGCATGTTGAGTATATTGAGCATGTTGAGCAAATTGAGCATGTTGAGCAAATTGAGCATGTTGAGCAAATTGAGCATGTTGAGCATGTTGAGCAAATTGAGCAAATTGAGCATGTTGAGCATATTGAGCATGTTGAGCATATTGAGCATATTGAGCATGTTGAGCATGTTGAGTATGTTGAGCATGTTGAGCATGTTGAGTATATTGAGCATGTTGAGTATATTAAGCATGTTGAGTGTATTAAGCATGTTGAGTATATTGAGTAAGTTTAGTATATGAGTAAGCTGAGTATATTGAGTAAGTTGATTACAAAACGAGCAGGTCTGACATCGATGAAAGTGATTTTAAGACATTGCCAAATGCAACCCAATATCAAATGCCCAATGCTTAGAATTTAATGATAACATGCAAGGTACGCTCGTATATCAAGGCAGAAGTAATTTAGATGCTTGTTAATTTTGAGAAGTTTAGTATGTACAGTATTTACATGTAAAAGATACATAAGGGCTAGTTGACATAATTTGCTTAGTTGGATGGTGGAAATACGTTCTGAGATTTGGAATGACAAACAATTTGAGAATGCAGTTCTAACAAATCTTGTGCAATATGTCCTCCAGACAGGTCCATGCCACGCAGGAATGGTTTCGTTATGATTTATTAGCCGATACATCTGATTTATCATCGCAGAGAACCATCTTGTCAGTTGAAGGTGTCAACTGCGCCAGCTAGTCGCGTTGACTTTGTGAGCACACCTACTGAACTAATGACCTGAAAAGCAACCAAAAAAATATTAATTAATTATCTGATAAAAGTTGTATTATAAATATTGAAACTTTCATTCTTTCACGCAAAGATCATTCGGAGTTTATTTCTCATCAATTCTCCATGATCAAGTTCAGACTAATACCTATTACCAATTTAACCAAATATAGGATGTTCTTATAAGAAAAAGCAAATGCTTAGTTATGTAATGCTAGTTTTTCCTTCTATTATTAGAGCAGAGCAGCATTTTTGCGTGGATTAGATGTTAGGCAATTTCTATAACAACATTCGACAGCATCCTCAACTACAATGCAAATGCAATTTCAAAAATTCCCATCTGCAACATTTCACGTCAAGAGCTAACAGATACGTTTTGCATCCCCTACGAGTTTCTTTTCGCACTTCAAGGGTCGTTCATCAATCGCGAATTGCATTTCACATTCGTTGCATTTTTAACAGCAGGGTTATTCTTGTTTTAAATACAATGTAACCTCATTAAAAAGAACTAACTACCTTTATACGAATTTCCGATAGTGCCATCTCATTTCATATCCCCGCCTATAGGGTATGGACGCATAATGTTAATTTCTTCGATTAGGACGAATTCCGTACTCGGATATTACAAATTTTCGACTAAAACGAACGAATTTTCGACTCCCCAAACATTCGCGATATATGTTACGTTAAACCTTAATTTAGAAATTGTGAAAAAAAGTATGTTATAACGGGAAATTAATTGATAAAAGTTGCAGGACCTTCCTAATCATATACATATATATAGGTGGAATTTCATCCAAACTTTGATGAAACCTTAGTTCTTATTGTAAAAGTCATGTTTTGTCTGATTTTGAGAATACGAATTATGGTTTAAGCTAACAAATTTTGACGTCTTTTAGAAATTCATCTTGAGATTTACTATATTAGGAATTTAGGATATACAGGGAAAGCAGATAGTACAGTATATTAGCTCTTTCCATATTCTTCAGGTCATTCTAAATGAAGTTTTTTTTAAGTACAGTGTAAGTTTTCCCATTTTTGCATTATGCTGAGAGCCCACATTTCACGAAAAAATAAAAAAAGAATAAATAAAGAAAAAAGCCAACTGCTCAGCCCCCTCAACCCCTATAAACATTATACTTAAGTGTTATGGGGGACCACCCACTTGGTCGAGCTTATTTTTTATAATATCTGTAATTTAAAGGTTTTCCCGACTATTCCCCTTGATTTTTTGCCCATTTTAATGCTTTTTGTGTACACTATGAAATAAATAGGTCTCTACCAACCATGGCGTGATATAGACAGTACGCAACACACACACGAACCTCCATTCGTGGGCACCTCTTATTGCTACGCCTGTTTGGGCAAAGTCAGCAAGCGAACCCAATATTTTAATTATAAATTACGTTTTACACGATAATCGGATTACGAAATATCGTTCTCATTTCAAAAGGCATCCAATGAACCAAGTTATGCAATATAGGATAGTTAAAGTTCTCATGTTAGTTTTCGTTAGTATACGATAGAGGCGCAGCATTCATATTAAATTCAATTCAAATTCGTACTATCATCGTTAAAAACGCCATTTAGTTGTTAAATTCTTAGGCCCGAAATTTTCAGGCAAGGGATGTTTATTTTCGATCTGATGCGTCGAAAATGCATTGCGAATTTAGACCCCGATTATAATCGCATAATTGTTTTGAAGATGCATAGTTGTGTTGATTAATCACATTGGCAAGGCATTTTTGTAATTTATGATAATTGTGAAATGTATTTCAGGGTTCATTTCAATATTGCCAAATGGCTTTCAAAATGCACTTTACAACTGCAAAATGCATATGTAGTTCTATTTGTTATTTACATTTGCAATGCATTTTTGCAACTTATGATAATCGTGGAATGCATTTCAGGATGCTTTTCAGTATTGCAAAATGCCTTTCAAAATGCACTTTTCTACTGCAAAATGCCTTTCAAAATGCACTTTTCTACTGCAAAATGCCTTTCAAAATGCACTTTTCTACTGCAAGATGCCTTTCAAAATGCACTTTTCTACTGCAAGATGCCTTTCAAAATGCACTTTTCTACTGCAAAATGCCTTTCAAAATGCATTTTTCTACTGCGACTGCAAAATGCTTTTCAAAACGCACTTTACTATACTGCAAAATGCACTTTAATATTGCAAAATGCCTTTCAAAATGCACTTTTTATTTTCACAATGACAAATTGTCTAATATAAATGCAATCTTAGGTTTACAGTATATCACAATGCATCTTATGTGTAATCTTTTAACGAAAGAATTACGGAGAAGTTCCAGCGAAACAGTTTGAACAAGTTATTTTGTTCGTCTTAAGCTTAATTGTTTGCATTATACAGAAACTATAAGCGTGTGCAAGGTGCGTGGGGCATTTGCATTGATCACTTAGAAGCCCAAGGTAGAGAGGTTAGGAGGTGTATGTGGTCGATGGATTTACATTTTTCGGAGATGAGCAACAAAAAGCGTGTAATATAACCATAAATAATATTGCTTATAAAATAGAAATCGTGCAACACGAGTCGGTAATTGTAATCACTACCTGTCGGCTTCCCTATACTCTACCTATTGGTCTACTGTGGGGTTGTGACGTCATTGCTGAGATGATCATTGCACGTTTCGAGTATACACAGAGGGCGGGCAATCTGTTGTTTTATTATTAAGAATTTAATTTCGGAAGTTTGGGTAACTTTATAGCTCATTTTGTTCACGAGTAAAAAAAAAAAAGATGGGAAAAAACTGGCCTTTCAAGTTCGCGCAGTTTTGAAATATGGTTTTACAGGTACGTCTAATTTATTTATGAAGCTAGCCGACACCGCAGAAACAATTTTTTTTCGGTGCCAAAAACTATCTGAAAAGATAGCTGCAGTGACCAGCAAATTATTCGGAGGCATCAATCAGAAAGAATTACTGCAATGTTTGGAATCTTATTTAGGCCAAAAGGTTCGAGGCTGCAAGATTGCGCAATACGTCAATTCCATCCAACCCATGGTGTCATTTCAAGTATTAAAAATTATTCATGGACATGTAACTTCCGACTTGATACAACTTCAGAAACTGGTTCGAGCGGTCCAACATTGAATTTTACCAAAATTATTAACTGAAAACAGTACTAAAAAAGGTGTTTATCATTATCATGTATAGCCTACAATGATAATTTACAGGTACATTTCAGAACAGATTTCTTAAATGTTTACCTATACTGTACATATCTATCTACGTTTTGCTTATGAAATACATTCCCAACTTGAGATATTCGTATCCATTTCCTTCAAAGTCCATGAAAATGCAACTTCCCGTTAAACAGATTTCATCATAGATGGACTATTTGCAAGTGCTCTAATTTGGAGTTTATTTCCCTGTAAGAAATACTTGTGATAAAGAAAATTCTATGCAAATGACATATGTATGCCTACTGTGGCACCCTGTATGTCTCTTAAGAAAGGCTCGATGATTGGTCTAATCCTTCAGAATCAGAGAACCCTTTCAGTGAATAACTGTTGAGTCTGGTTAGGGTCATTAGTACTCATTGCAAATGATTTGCGAGCTTTTCATTAATCTGACCCGCGTAATCCCCGATACAATGACCTCACATTCTTCTCATCAATTACGATTTAATAGGCAGAACAGTTAAAAATATTGCTAATACGTACATGTAGATGGAATTCACAAAATAAAAAAAGATGGGGTAGCAAATGCAGATTACGAAGCAACGAGTACTGCCACAGCATCTTCCTGTACAAATACTGCAATTACTTCCATTGATCTTGTACAGCAATTACCACCATTCAGTTAATTAGGCATTAATTGGCCGAATCATTTGGTCGTTTTAGGAAGGATGGGGTAGAGCGAATCAGATCCTATATCCACGCCATCCACTTTTTTTGTTCTCTCAAACAATGGCATTGAGTTGTCAATCTTCCATCATTATACATGTACTGTACATACCTTCATCAAAGAGAACCTAATGTTACTGGATATAGCTGACCGAATATTACTTGCTCCCTCTATAGGATCACTTCTTTAATTTCCACACTAATTGTTCAATGTTTTGAATCCATGCATTGCATTGTCCGCTATCTGACAGCACTGGTGTCGGCGCTGGATGAGACTTCCCTTGGCTTCTAACCAACCTGGCTTTCCAGCATCACAATGAGCTGGTTTTCTACAAAATTCAGAAAGGAGTCAACAGCAAAGGTACTAGTTAATTAAGAAGTAAGGGGTAGAGCGAATCAGATCCTCAGGTCCATCTATTTTTTTCTTGATTGAGTTGCCAATCTTGAATTATTGCCATCCTCAAATAGAAACTATAATGTTAGGATATATCTGAGTGAACATTACTTGCTTCTAACTTATGGGATCAATTTTTAATTTCAACACTAATTGACCAATGTTTTGAATCCATGCATTGCAATGTAGCCTATAGCTTGCAGCAGATATGACTTCCTTTGGTTTTCACAAGATAAGGTGCTCCAGCACCACAATGAGCTGGTTTTCTACGAAATTCAGAAAGGAGTAATCAGCAAAGGAACAAGTTCTTGTCCGTTCCGACACTTCAAACCAAAAGGCACGCTTTCTTCGCATGCAGAAAACAAACAAAATTCCTGTGGATGAGAATCACATTCATCGTCTATATGTAGGCCTACTTGACAAGCAGCATCTTCCCAAGCCATTTACAAAACACTTCATGACTGCTTCCAAGACGCTCATAACCCTTAACTTCACCCAAACTTTTGGCCGCTTACCCATGCACCCATTTCAGCGTGGCCCTATATGTCGTGCGTTTGCGTGCAGTGTGCACACACATCCCTCGCGGGACTTAACTGGAATTTACTGTCAAGTCATCGACCAAACAAAATGCCGCCATTTTCCTCGGCATTTTTAACTTTTGCTAATCTCACTTAAGGACATTCCTGGGCTCTAATCGTGATTCCCCATAGACCGTCTTCGTAATACGCGACTTATGAAAAGGGATTGGCAAACATTTTAATTCCCGAAATATGTAATGGCAGACACTTTGGAGAGGACAAAAATCGTTTGATAAGCCTGCCCTTCCTCGTCCTTTTCAATGGCTTGACCGATATGAACGTTCAATAGGACCCACCGAAGAAATCAATGGTTCGTGAATTGCAAAATTCTCAACAACAGCCCTTAAGTTGGACGTGTACCCAGACAAAAAATCGTGTTTTGTCACAATGTGTTACACAATGCGTTCACAAATCCGTTTATATTTGCCCATGTAAGAATTATAACAAGTTTGGGGGGAAAGTTTTACCAAAAAAAAAAGTCCTAGGGCAGAACAATGACGCAAAATTTAGGAAAGCACGTCTTCAAATTTTAATCATATCAGATTAAGGTTGAGGGCATGGAATTTATTATATTATTATTCGTACATGGGGTATCAAATCGCACCCCGCTTCAGAAGTGAAACCTCAGAAATTTGTAAATTTCCGGTTTCAGTAAGCTTCATGTTAGCTTCCCATTCATATTCGGGATAATGGCAAGTGCCTTTTTATATAAATCATTCGATGAATGTGATTTACCCAAGTAAAACTTGTTTCATCTCGAAATGAGACACAGTTTTTATGTTTTGTCACTTTATAAAGCTGATGGAAATTAACATTTTAGCCATTGAAATAGAAGTACACTGTTGATCTAAAAATGACAGATTGAAATAAAATTGCCTTAAAAATTGTTTTAAACGTTACTTTCAAGTGGAGATCTAGAATATAATCAGAAACAATAAAGCTATGAGGCGAAACCAACCTATCATTCGTTTTCAAGAATCTCTCAAATAATATTTAGGAAATTGTAAATACACTGTGCGTATTCGGTTATTGTGGTGTAGCACAACTATCAAATTGACACATGTGTTCTCACTATTAAACCCTAAACAGTTGTCAATTTCATACATTGTAAATTCTTTCAATTGGTAACTACATATTTATCAACAGAGGGTGTGGGTCACGTGCAATTTACCTACGACATACACTGCCTTCTGCAAATGCAGATGCAAGTGTCTTTAGTCTAGACTCTTGGGATTCCTTTATTTCTAGTTAGTTGGGGGGGGACATTTTGTGGTGAAACATGTACATATACTTGAAAACATTTACTCTATAGTTGTTTCCCCAACTCGAACTAATAGGAAACATCCATGCCGAAACAAAAACATGCTTCTTATGGCATTCACACGCATTGAGAAGTCTGCGAATGTCGATCCCTTGTTGAAACCAGAGCACTTTTGGCACTGGCACCCAGCAGGTGGCGCTGCCAGGGGGTCGCCTGTGGTTCCCCGAATACATTCAGAAATTCGATTTGAGACGCGTGTGCATTTGACTTTCCTTGACTTCGGATATGCGTGACGTCTTTAAACTTCTGCATATTTATCCTTCACGCTGCAGTATTTCATCTTTTCAGGAAAGAAACTTAAATGCTGCAGTTAAAACTTGTGCATCTGTAATGGCTTCCTCTTACTGCACGAAATTCAACTCACAAATATAAAACGTCATTATTTACAAATGTACACTATACAAGTCAGTAATAAACTTCAACAATTCGCCATACATGTACTGATACTGTAATCTCTCTAAAACATTGCATCCTAAATGGATACAATGAGTGTTGACATTACCAACATCTTTTACAATTCTGGAAATGCTATTCCCTTGTACGCTGCCACTTGTACAAAATACAGTATATTGACGCCTCTAAAATTAGACAATAATGCTTGTTGGCAGTCAAGATGGTTTGTAAAAACGTTAGTATGGATGTAAGTTGTGCTGTTTGTGCAATATGCACATGTATTTCTACTGCAGGTTTTTGCTTACAGTATATATACGGATTTTCTAGAGGATGGTCATTTTACGAATAACCCTCCGACATTTTCACGGTGCTGCCCCCAATGTGCATTCAACGCACGTTCATTCGGATCGAAGAGTTACCCTCGTAATCGCTGAGGTTTACCCCTATTACCCCTGGCCGGCGAGCCCGAGGGGTCCTGTCCATCTCGGCAATGGGTTACGCGCAAAAAAATCTCATGCTCGTAAATAGGCGTGTCTCGCCCATTTGCATAAGTTTAGTGGGAATCACGAATTATAATGTAGCGAATAGCTGCTTGACCTTCCTAGCTGACCCCTCCATCACTTGCCAAGGTGCATTATGCCCAAGCGGAAAATGGGTAATTAATGACTCCGTTTTACATCAATTTAAGGCGCGGATTACAATGGGGAGAATCTATGATTACCCTTTCAAGCCTTCACAATTCTCTGCCATACAAGTTGTACATGCAACATATGCAAGAACTGCACAGATATAACCAAGTTATTTTTAAGGTAACTGCGAATATGCTTTAAAAAATGCATTTATGGTAAGTGCAGCACTTGTATAATTGTCTGGGATGTCATGGGAAAAAGTTGCAAAGCTGAAATCCAATTTTTTACGCAAATCCCTGATTCCTATGGGCAGAAAAGAAGTTGGGCATCAGATGGCGCGGGTTAACCCTTTTTTGCAATTCTACCATCAGAAACTTATCATCAATAAACATATTTTGTCATTTTTAAAGTTTCTGCATGAACTCAGTTTCAGTAAAATTTACTCATATTTAACTTTTTAGGGCTCTGTAATGGCATTGCCTAATGTGCTGGGCAACGAGACAAGATAACCAATTGGAGTAGAATACCTGAGTTATCTTTTGGGGAGAAACTTTTCTTGTCCAATCCTTGGCCAAGTTGAGGATAAAGAGTGCAGATTTCATAATTCCAAGAGCAATTTCAACGCTTCTCTCCTCGAGAAGCAGTTCGCCATGACCTCCTCCCAATGGGTTTCAGGCCAAACGCTTTTGACCTTTCCGTGAGTTGGGATGAACCCTTCCCGAATGAGTGGCAGTTCAAGCGGTGGTGATTTCTCAAGTTTTGGATAAACATTTTCCCCCATGCATCATAGAGCACCGTCCACCCCTTTCTTATGCAAAATGCTCCGTTAACCAGTAAGTGTTGCCAATTGTACGACTCTGCGAGCTAATTTTGCTCAAAAATTTCCATACGGTAACAACCTGGATGTGTCTCGGGGGAAAATTACCCTATCAAATAATCGGTCATTTTTTCTACCTGTCAAAGAATATGAAATTTTGGTCTATCTTAGGCTAGTGAATCGTGTCCATTTCAGGATATGTGCGAGTCTGGTTCCAGCAAGTGTGGTTAAAAATTAAGCGACCAAGAACAGATTCTGACACACCCATCAAAGCATATCATTTACTTCCAACGCTGTAATTTAGAACATGACAAATTTGCGACATTATCATCCATAAAACTCAGCAAAATATGAAAAATTAGATGTTTTAAACTTCAGCTTGAAATAGATTTGCAAAAATGAAATACAGCAACAGGCCATAATTGGTCACTATAGTTGCATGGTGTACTATTGTGCGCTTAAGATTGATGCACACAAAATTGATAACTCCTGCATGTAGTTATCATAGTTTGGTAAACAATCAGACCGCGCCATAGATTCTAGAGCACTTGAAAAGTCTGTATATATACACTATACTACTATAGGAGTACTCAGATACGCGTTAATTGCATGGTTTGCACATGCGACTTCACGACTGTTAAAAGTGCAAATTGCTAAGCTTCCATCAGAGCACCCCTATTATAACTAAATTATACAAATTTCACAAATTATTACAGTATTTTTGAATCAAATTGCCCTTGGTAGTAGGCCTACTGCAAATCTGCAATATTAAGACACTTTAAGACACTTCAAAACGGATTGGAAGAGAGATCCAAGTCGTCTCTGACGTTTTCAAGATGGAGTCAAAACCTGTCTCCACCGTTCGTGAATTTCATTGTGGATCCGGCATCACACTACAGTTTGTTTTCAGTCGTTGCTATGGTGTTCCCCAAACCATATTTTAGCTTTTTCCACGTACCGTAGCTCAATTTTTGGTTATAGTAGACGAGTTTTAGGATGCTTTTTCTGGTTACTTTATCAAAATGGCCGCCACTTAAAATCTATTGTCATGCTATGCATGTTTGCATGAGAATCCATGCAATGCTTTCGTAAATGCCAAATCAGAATGGTCAAGGTTAGGATCTCTCGCAGTGGGGAGCTCATTGGCGGCATTTTGCCACAGACACTAGAAATAAATGCAGTAATAGCCTTTTAAAAAAAAAGTAAAAAGTCTCCCTTGAAAACCCGAGCAATTCTTTTTTTATATATATAAAATAATAGTAAAGGGAACACCTTGCCCAACATAAGGTTAAACACGTTAAACTGAGGTCGTGTTCCTGCCACTTTTTATCTCCGCACATTACAAAATCATTTAAAAATAATAAATCAAAAGCGTGGAAAGCGAACGCATAGCCGCGATTAAAGGCGGCCACTTGTAAATTAAGCAATTATTTTAAATGAAGAAACGACTAAATATAACTCTCTAAAGTCAACAACTCGAAGGTCTCCTTCCCCTCAGCAATGCTACCGCGCAAAATGGGGGGAAAAATTACATGTTTTTTTTTCCAGGTATTCCGCGCTCATTACGGCTAATTGTTTAATTTTGCGTTTTTCCTTATAGACATGTTGCTTAATACGTGTGACGAGATCAATCTGCGTCATCAAAATGGGGGATTATTCGTTCCTATCGTTTATTAGACATTTCCACAGATGGCGCTGTAGCTAAAGACAGTTACCTGCTCTTGAGGCGACCTTCAACGCCATCTGTGATGATGACAGAAAACTAGTTGCAAATTTTACCTTTGACTTTTTTTTAAAAAAAAGAAAAAGAAAAACGTTAAACCAATAAAAAAGCACGTGAAATGGTTAGTGGCTTCATTCGCTATCTTCAACGCCATCTATGGAAAGATGAACCTTTCATTATGAGAGGAAAATCTGTAGCACATCGAGTAGATGACCCTGGATGTTTTTTTTTTTAAATTATTGATAAAGTTATTCTCATGTTATCCAGTTACGTTCAACCATTCAATACTCGTGCAAGAAAAAAAATACATTTCCGAAATTAATGGGAGTTTTATCATTTTAGGTGTTTTGCATTGCCTTTACGGTCTGTCAACAAGAAAACAACGGCTTTCATCGGCATGGGAAAAGGCATAGGCAAGAGGAAAAACACGCGTAAGTATAAATTGTAGCAGAATTTCAATCAATTTTTTAGAGTACAAATTGTAATTTGCTCTGTGCTAAAACGGTAGTAATGATGTAATATTGCTAAAGGGTAAAAATGACATTTTCTGGTAGCCCACACAAAGTAATAAACAGCCCTGGTGTTGGTTTTGCTTGGAACCTCAGCATGACCTACTTGAGCTAGAGCGCTTTTACATTTCTCTTTACCCTGAAAGGAGGGGCCCCGTTATTTCAAGAGCAGTTCCTACTTCTCCACTTGAAAACGCGCGCCATACCAAAGACGTCAATCATGTTCAAGTTAGTCAAAAATCAAGTAAATCACGCAAATTAGAAACCGTGTCAAGGTATACTGTATGTATGCCATCAGAATTCCAGAATGTTTAGTACCAATACCAATAAAGTACGTCCATTGGGTAAATCAGAACTTAAATTCACCAATGAATGCCTGTTAGAGATTAAATATATTGAATTACTCAAATTCACATACTGTAAGCAGATACTAGTACCAATGGAACCAGTGGAAGGTCAAAAGTGTCCGCCTTCAATTAATTTTTTGCTTTTAAGGATGGTTGCACCAACTTAGGTTAAAATCTAAGGTTTACTAACCTTGGGCTAAAACTTGACTCCAGGTTAACCTTAGGACTAGATGTTTGTGACGCACCAAAAAACTATTGATGAAATATCTCCAGGGTTATGGAACCCATGTTTAATCTGGTATAACTTGCTGAATCCAAAATGGAGGACAGAAAAAGAATAACTTTGACCATGCTGCCAGATTGCGCATCCTGGCTTCCCCTGTCTGTTTGACCAGACCGTAGGCCTACAAGTATAGCCTGTACAATTCGCTAGCTTCATCAGATTCATCAGACGTGTCCACCATGTTGGTTTTCCTAATAACCCTAAGTTAACCCTGTCTACTGGCTGGGCTAACCTTTGTCTTTATTTTTCCCTAATCTTTGATTGTGCAATACAACCGTGGGTTAACCTAGAGTTACACAGTAGGTTAACCCTAGGTTATTCTTAACCTCTGTTGGTGCAGCCGGCCTAGCCCTAGCTTGGCCTAGCCCTAAATGAAATGGAATTCCAACAGCTTTACTCTCCAGAAAATTGATAGTTGTTCATTATTATTTTCATTATCATTTGTCGTATTTCAAACTTACGTTTTCCTGTCTGGCAGCAGTGGTTCTTAACCAATATACAGCACATATGATTGTGACCCTTTAAAAGTACGCATTACTAAGGTACTGGTTTAGACGAGTTTTCATTTCCGACAGTCCTACTTCCAAACAAACTAAACTGTATAAAAACACGAGCATCTTGTTCAAGCGCATTTTTAACAGCAACAAGTTCAGTTTTTGATGTCATCGAATGCGGTAGAAGAAAACACTCAATAGTTGAAGATAAAAAAAATGCTTGAAAAAACACTAACCCACAATGAATGACAGTAGGTAAGCCCAAATGAGTAATTGACAGTCAGGATTTTCACCGCATTGTGATTAAAAAAACACATCGACTTTTAAAAGTAAACCTCTATAACAATTTCTAGTACAACAGAGTACCTTGTTAGGGTCACAACAATTTATTTGAGCTTTAATTGACCCTTTGTTAACTTCTATAGCCGAATGATAATAGGAAAAGAATCGGGCCGGGCTTAACGTGCTCTACACACGGGTGTGCTTTAGAACCGAAATTCTGAAAATCCTGATTTAAGTTACGAAATTCATATACTTACGAAAATCAAAAATTCAGTTGTCTGGCGATATCCAGGGGGCTGATTTTGAGGCCAATTGTCGATTTACTGAACTTGAGCTTCTGTTAAGCCTAAATCCGAACCTGAGTTGAAAGAATCAAAGATTAGAAAATAAGCGAATTAATCGAAATTAAACAACATATTGTAAATCTTAAACGCTATATACTGTATACGTTACCTTATAAAAAACGAAAATTAAGTTCTTGATTTGTAACGCTCATATTTACCGTTTTAGTAAGAAATAATAGTTTGGTATCAGAATCCTGGATCTCAATCTTAAAACTATGTCAATAGAAGGTGCTTGTGGGAAAATTGCTCAGCTAATGTCATGAACGACATCCTTGCCCGGTAGCCAATCACTGGGATAAGAAATCCCTTTTTTGTCTTTTAAAATGACCTTCGACCGAGCGCATGGATATGCCCAATCTCACTTAATGCGTTGGAAATTCAATTTTTTTTAATGATATTCAACTACTGTTTTAAATAATCGCAAAAAATAGTTCTTATATAGTCAAAGCTCCAATCGTTTACCCAAGCATGTTTCATGGAAAAAATTACGCTAAAATAAAATTATTAATATGGGTACTCGCACAATTGTTTTACGTAATTAAAAAATTCGCTCAAGGTTATCAATATTTTCAAACCCATGTCATGCAAATGATGCAATCCTTTTGCGCACGTGACTTCACTACAGCCAAACTGCGGTTCGTGAAGCTTCCTGTCTGATTAACCCAAATGCATTTACAGTACATGCATAATGCATTTGTTAAATGCATTCCATGTTCGGCTCTTCCAATAGAAAATAAACGGCAACTAAATTAGTTTTTAAAAAAACAATAATGTAATGCGGTACTGCTGTTCGTCGCAGTTTTGCATTAACTTTCAATTAGTTTTAATTCCGCATGCTGTAAATTCCTCGCAGACTGCCAGTCGCAAAAAAACCTGCAAACCGCAGTAATAAAATCGCTTCGTAAATGACGGATAAACGGCAGTAATTCGTTTCATAAACCTTTGAAAACGCAGCACTTAAAAAATGGTATACGATTAAAACAGTTAAGTTTTATGACGGTGAATTGCAGTTTATTTTTTACGGGCCATGCTTTCCCGGAACAACATTTTAGTCCACCCTGTACATCATAAATCAAAGCCAAAGTAAGTCTCCAAAGCCCAACCTCTCCCATTGCGCTTCGCTTTGTGGCTAAAGAGGACTGACCGCTCATTAGTGACCAGACGAAGGTTAATTTTGATTGACGCAGACGAAATAACAAGACCGATTTGATCCCGTTGCCCCAAAACGGCTGATAAGCATCTTTTACGATATGCTAATGCTGCTTAAATCAATGGCCAATTGGAAATTCAAGATGGCGTCCTGCCCGCCAAAGTGCCAATTTATGAGTTGACAATTGCATATACCATCTTAGGTTTATTTTTGCACCTCCCTTATCCTTTCCCCCTCCCCCTCACCCCCTTGACCCTCCCATATTGGAATTTCAATTAAAATAGTGGCCAGGTGAGTTGCTGTCATGGAGACTGGCGCCAAAAGGTGGGGTCCAGTCTCTCTTATTTGAAAAATTATGGGAGTAGTCCGGTTTAATGAGACGCATTAATGCAGGGGATGGGCACACACCAAATATCTCATCTCACTCCCTCCCCCCCATTGAATAACGCCGCGCTTTTATAATGCCAGCAAATTATCACTTCATTATAAATTGCTGTTGCCGCGGATCCGGGCGCCATCTGGAGGACGGCCCGTCGCCACCGTTTTGACCGTAGACGGTCTGTAAATAGGCTCGGGTCGAGAGCGTCGTTGCTGCGTCAAGGTGGCGCGCAAACTTCCGCCATTTTGCATCAAATGTTTAGTCAAAAAAAGCGTTGGGGGGCACATCCATGGTAACGTGTAAATTTGGTAGAAAAGATGTTTTTGATGAGTGTCTGTCAAAACTATATATTAGAGGTGCTCAGACACGAGTGATTCAACAGTCGTGAAGTTACGTATACAGTAGAACTTGTCTAAAATCAACCAGTGTAAAATCAAATCCTCTCTAAAATCAAAAAAATATTTCTGGTCCCGCCATAGGGACCCATGTATAAAATCAAAAAACCTCCATAAAGTGTAATTGCAAAAAATTTTACTGGTCT